>RSEH01000230.1:0-76576 GCA_006503475.1 Stentor roeselii | reverse complement strand
CAAAAAACTGAATCAAGAATTCGTGAATTGGAACATTCTTACCCAGTGCTCAGTGAAATTTTAAAAGGAATGTTAGCAGATGATGAATTCTTCAGGTTTGATTTTTGACTCTAAGAAGTGCATTAAACAAAGAACCTAAAGTTTCTGAAAGATTAGATACTAAGAATTATCATAGAGTAGCTCAAAAAAAAGGAAGTCTAGAGTTTTCTAACTTCAAATGTAATGCTTGTTTTATGAATAAAAGAGAGGATGAATTATTTGTTTTTCATTCAGGATTAGTGTGTTTTAGTTGCAGAGCATCATTTTTGGAAGGTCATGAACTAAAAAATTTGTAAAATGTATTTAGATATTACAATCAAAATTTAAGAATCTGCGATTATTGTCATAGATCGCACAAAGTAGGAAGTTCATGTTTTAAAGCTTATCAGGAAAATACTGATTCAGCATACTTCAGCTGCCGTTTATGTGAACAACAAAATATTTATATTAACATAAATTATGGAAGTCACTATCTTGCTTGCAGTAATGGCAATTATTATTGCGGAGTATGTTTGAAGTAATTCAATGAATCCACTCATGAAACTTGCAAAATATTTTTTACTGGATTTCCTTTAATTTTATAGTTAGAATAGGTTAAACATAAGTTTTTTCCTATGGTTATTGTATAAGAGATTAAGAGATTACTACTTTTGATTAATATATACTTTAGGAAGAGAAAACTGTTCTGCAATCAATCTGATTAGCCCTCAAATCAACAAAGAGAAATTTATAGCCTTGATTATTATTTTCAATAGACTACTATGTTAGATGTGCTAATTTATTTAAAACATCAATCCTCAGAACAAAAATATTGTTAAAATTTAAGTTTTTATAAAATTTACTACCTTTTATTAGAAGAAATTATCTAAAACTTTATCTTTATAGGAAAAAAAAACAATAATCTAAATCTTGGCACAGTAAAATCTACCCCAAATCTTTTAATTAGCACTTAAATATATTAATTACGATATTTCGATATTAAGATCAATCTGTATCTCATGTATCTTTGAATTTATAAATAAACATTCTTTACTTCTATCTATGGAGTAATGAATTCCTAAGATTTGATATTTAAGATACAATCGAAATCTTTTCAAATATTTTAAACTATTTATATTAAATTGACTGCTTTATCAATAAGATTAATAATTTATTTGAATTCTCAAGTAAAAATAGAAGTTCATCTAAAAAATAAGATAACTTCAAAAGGATATAGTATAAAATCTTTAAAACCGAGATTTAATCAGTTTCTTTTAAAAATATAGAATATATATAAATGGAAAATATTTCTGAAAGCGATATAGTAGTACAAGAGAGGATTTATTATCAAGCTGGAAGAGTAGAGGTCTTTAAAGTAAAGCATATTCGAACAGGAAGGACTTTATGCATGAAGAAAGTCTTTGTCAACAACATTCAAGAAGCTACAGCAATGCAGTCTGAGTACTTAGCAATGGCGACCTTGCAGCATGAAAATATAGTCAAACTCGTTTCTGCAAGTCTAGGAGGCCAAGACAAAACAATCACCCATCTTTTAATCTTTTCAGAATACTGCGAAGAAGGAGATTTAGAAAACTTAATAAAAAGATGTGCAACACATCAATACTACTTTCCAGAAGATCAGTTAATAAGCTATTTAGAAATGCTTGTTGATGCATTTTTATATATGCAGAATAAAAATTTAGCTCATCGTGACATAAAGCCTCAGAATATTTTCGTTTGTGAAAATGCAACGAAGTTAAAAGTAGGAGATTTAGGAAGTGTTTCTCAACAAGAAGATTCAGTAGTCAATAATATAGTCGGAACACCTTTATACTTAAGTCCAATTTTAAGAGAAGCCTATTCTAGAAATGTTCAATTCGGAGGAATACCCCACGATGTTTATAAATCTGATGTTTACTCTCTTGGACTTACTTTTTTGTATCTTTCTTCATTAAGTCCAGTTAATGACTTGATAAACTTAAGTGATATGGAACGAAAAACTGAACAAAGGATACTTGCTTTAAGAAAATCTTATCCAAGACTTAGCGAAATTTTAAAAGGGATGCTGATGAAAGATGAGTATTTTCGATTTGATTATACAAATATCAAATATCGAGTAAATAGAGGAAGAACGGTTTTAGAATTACTAGACACTAAAAATTATGAAAAAATCACACGACAAGGTAAAGGAAAAATCGAATTTTCTAATCTTAAATGCCATGGTTGTTTAACAATTCAGAATGAAGATGATTTATTTGTTTATTTTAATGGATTACTGTGTAAAACCTGCAGAGAATCACTGGTACAAAATCCTGAAAAGGAGAAATTGTAAAATTTATTTAGATTTCATTTAAATCATTATTTGAAAAATGCTCCAGAAAATTGTTCTTGTAGAAGATTTTGCGAGTATTGTCATAAGTTGCATGATAATAATGTTACTTGTCTTGAAAGTTCAAAAAATCAAAGAGATTCATTAAGGTTTGTTTGCAGTTTATGTAGTGAAAGCTTTGTTTTTATTGAAACAGGCTCGATTTTTGGGTGGTGTTCGAATGTTCATCTGAATGATCAGTCTTCTTTAGAAACGGTATCGTCTTCTCATTATTACTGCTTAGTTTGTTTGAAATTATTCAATGAAAGTTCGCATATAATTTGCAAAATTGTGTTTCGAGGTTTTTTTTTAAGAAGATTATAGACTATAAATCATAAGTTAAGTTATATTGAATAATTGATTAGCTAACGATGTTTAATTAAATTTTAGTAGATGATGAGATGAAAATGAAGTTAATTCCTTCTTATTCCATAATAGCTTCATAATTAACCTTTTGATATATTCTAATTTAATAAGATTGCATTCAATTTCAAGAATTGGTGTTATTCACATGGAAATGTGTCATCATCAATCAAATCTTAAAAAATAAAAATCAATTTACATTTATACCATTTATTTATTCTAGTGATTTTAATATAATATAGAATATGGAAAGAATCTCAGAAAGCGATGTAGATGTACAAGAAAGGATTCATAATCAAGCTGGAATAGTAGAGGTCTTTAAAGTGAAGCATATTCGAACAGGAAGGACTTTATGCATGAAGAAAATCTCTGTCAACAACACTCAAGAAGCTACAGCAATCCAGTATAAGTACTTAAAAATGGAAACCTTGCAACATGATAATATAGTCAAACTCGTTTCTGCAAGTCTAGGAGACCAAGGCAAAACAATCCCTCATTTTTTAATCTTTTCAGAATACTGCGAAGAAGGAGATTTAGAAAACTTAATCAAAAGATGTGTAGCACATCAATACTACTTTCCAGAAGATCAGTTAATAAGCTATTTAGAAATGCTTGTTGATGCATTTTTATATATGCAGAATAAAAATTTAGCTCACCGTGACATAAACCCGCAGAATATTTTTGTTTGTGAAAATGGAACCAAGTTAAAAGTAGGTGGTCTTGGAAGTGCATCTCAACAAAAGGATTCAGTAGTCAATAATATAGTCGGAACACCTTTATACTTAAGTCCAATTTTAAAAAGTGCTTATACTCGGAATCTTAAAGGAATATCTCATAATGTTTATAAATCTGATGTTTATTCACTTGGATTAAGTTTTCTTTATCTTGCATCTTTAAAAGAAGTTGATGATTTTGAATATTTGGATAATATTGAACAGAAAACTGAATCGAGAATCAAAGAATTGAGTGAAAAATACCCGACGCTTAGTGAAATTTTAAAAGAAATGCTTTATGTTGATGAATCTTTAAGATATGATTTTATTACTTTAAAGGATAAATTAAAAAATTCACGACTTTCGTGGATTTTAAACTGGCAAATATGTAATGAAGTTAGAATTTATAAAAAAATTTCTGAAATTACCAATCAGATATGCAGTGCTTGTTTAATAACTCAAGATGAGAATGATTTATTTGTGTTTAATTTAGGTTTAATATGTAAAACCTGCAGAGAAAACTTTTTGAATGGTTCTGAGTTGAAAAAACTGTAAATTTTATATAGGAAACATAATAATCATTATTTATTCGACGCTCCTTCAAATTGTGAATGCAAGAGGTTTTGTGAATATTGTCATAAGTCGCATGGTGTTGAATTTTCATGTTTTCATAGTTCAAAAATGCAATGCGATAGATTATACTTCTCATGTTCCAAATGTGATCAAAGTCAAAGTCTTGTTACGTATGCTGGTGGTTCTTATTTTTTACAATGTTCTAACAGTCACTATTATTGCTCTTTGTGCTTAAAACCAGCTGTTGAACATTCACATGTTGTTTGCAGAATAATATTTATTGGATTTCCTCAGCTGAGATAGAGTAATTTATATAGAATATTATAGAATATCATAATTAAACTATAATCTCTTTACAGCACATTAAAAGGCTCCTAGAATCAATTCAAACAAATTTTTCAAATCAAATCAACTTAATCTTCAAAAAACTTTCAGTGATTCATAAAAGTTCCTAATATCCTCTAAATTATAATAATCATTTAATACTGAATCATAAACAATCCTAAATCAGAATAAAAACCTGCATCCTCCAATAAAACCACCAAAAATTAATCCTAATCTCTACAAATCCAAAAATCCTATAAAATCTCTATAAATGGAAAGAATCTCAGAAAGTGAAGTAGAAATAGAAGACAAAATATCCTCTGACCCAGGTAGAATGGAATATTTTAAAGTAAGACACTCAAGAACCAGGGCACCCCTTTCAATGAAAAAAATATATGTTTTAAGTGTAAATGATGCATCAATACTGATAACTCACTTTTTGTCAATTTTAACTCTAGATCATGAAAATATCTTGAAAATAATCTCAACTAACCTAGAAGGTAGAGACAGGAACTTCAATTATTTTTTGATTTTTTCCGAAGCTTTCGAAGAAGGGAACTTAGCAGGTCTAATCAGAAGCTGCAGATCCAGAGATCACTACTTAAGTGAAAATAAGATTCTAAGCTACCTTACTATGTTAGTTGATGCTTTATCATACATGCAAGAGCAAAAAACAGCTCATCGTGATATAAGACCTGAAAGTATCTATATTTGTGAAAATGGCCTTAAGGTGAAAATAGGAGAATTAGATAAATCTTCAAAGCAAGAACAAGCTGATGTCACCAACATCATCGGAAGTCCTTTGTACCTAAGTCCTGCTCAAAGACAAGCTTATGCTTATAATATTCATTCTGTGGTCTCTCAACATAATGTTTACAAGTCTGATGTTTATTCACTTGGACTTACTTTTTTGTATCTTGCTTCTTTAAGACCAGTCAATGATCTTACAGGACTTAATAATATTCAGAATAAAATTGAAAGAAGAATAAATGAAATTCAACAAATGTATCCGATTTTATGTGGAATTTTAAATGAAATGCTTTGTGTTGATGAATATTTTCGTTGTGATTTTATTGGATTGAAAGAATTGTTGTGTAGAAAAATTAAAAAAAGAGAAGTTTTAAACTCACAGATTTATCAAAGGATGACACAGAGGTTGAATGCTCTTATTGAATTTTCTAATGTTTTTTGTTATTTGTGTAAACAGCTTAAAGAGGAGACTGATGTTTTTGTTTATTATAATGGACTTGTTTGTAAAAATTGCAAAAATTTCATTTAGAAGTTCCTGAATGGAAAAAAGGTAAGGTTTATTTAAATATAATTAAACCCTTCAGTTAAATAGATATAAGATTAATCCTTCTAATACTATTTATTTTTTTAGATTAATCTTTGGTATCCTTTATAGAAAAACCTACAAACATCATGCTTATACTCATTAAAGAGCCTCAAACAAATAGAACAGTAATAATGATCATTCTGGCACGAAATATAAAACGATGCATCATAATCATAAACATACTCATTTGAAGAGCAGTTATCACAAAGAAACCCAAGCCTTTCATAAATAGTAATCCTTCTATCCTGCTCAGAGCAGCTTCCCTGTTTACTATGCACAGTTTTACAAATCCCACAAAAAACTTTAACACACTTACATGAAAAACTCTCAGATTCCTCATCATAACTGGCATCATGTGAATCATTTCCTTGAATATGTATCCTAAATATCCCTCACATCTTAAACTGATTTACTCTACTTCTCCTTTGATTCTGATAAAACTCAAAACACTCAAAACACAAAAGTCCAGCATTAAAAACATAAACTTTACTTTCCTGGCACTCTTTCTTACAAATCCCACAACACCCAAATAAAGAATCAACAAAAATGAAATTGTTAAACTTTTGATTAGATTTCAAAACTCCTTTAATCCTAGGAGTCGTTAATTTATCAATAATTATTTCAAGTT
This sequence comes from Stentor roeselii, assembly GCA_006503475.1. Classification (NCBI taxonomy): domain Eukaryota; phylum Ciliophora; class Heterotrichea; order Heterotrichida; family Stentoridae; genus Stentor; species Stentor roeselii. The sequence continues at coordinate 70,253 of RSEH01000230.1, read as the reverse complement.
CCGAAAAGCTAGGTCGAGTTTTTTCATCAAACCTGAGCATTTCATATAAAATCTCCTTTACAAGTGGATATTGACTAGGAAGTGCTTTTATTCTCAGTTCAATTCTATCTTCAAGTCCATTCAAAGCAGTTAAATCAGTGACCGGCTGCAAAGATGCCATGTATAAAAAAGTGAGACCTAAAGAATAAACATCTGACTTGAATAAATTATGATCAACTCCATTCATCATCATCATTGAAAACTCTCTTCTAAGGGCTGGACTGAGGTAAAGGGGGGTCCCTGTCAAGGTTTTATATTGAAATGAAGTTTCTTTTGCTGCACTTCCGAAGTCACCGAGCTTTAAGGTGCTTCCTCCGTCTGTCAAAAAAATATTCTGAGGCTTGATGTCTCGATGGGCGATTTGATGAGATTCCATATAAGACAAGGCACTGATTATTTGTTTTAAGTAATTGAATATTGTTTGCTCTGGAAGGAATGCTCGGCGATTCATGGTTTTTACTATGAATGCATCTAAATCACCTTCTTCACAGAAATCGCAGAAGATTAAAATGTACTCGATCATATTGCCGGAACCGGATAATATCACACTTCTTAGCTTTAGGATATTTGGGTGCTTTAGAGAAGCCATTGTGATGAACTCTGATTGGAAAGATGAAGCCGCCTGAACATCTTTCACAAAAATTTTCTTCATACACATAATTTCATTAGACCTAATATGCCTAACCTTGCTAACTTCAACCATTCCCTGAACAACATAGATAACTTCAATTTTGATGACATCATTCTCCCTAATTTTTTCCATTTATAGATTAAAATTTCTCAAAAAAAAATTACCCATATCAAGACTTCACCTTACAAACTAAATAAATGGAAAGAATCTCAGAGTCCGATTTCCAAATAAAAGACAATCTTTACCTAATCCGAGACAAAGTCGAGGTCTACAAAGTCCAACACATTCAAACAGGTCGAATTTACTGCATGAAAAAAATCTTCATTGAAAATCCCTACCATTTCCAACAAATCAACTTCGAGTTCTTAAATCTCGCTTCAATAAAACACGAAAACATCATGCCGCTTCGATCAGTTGAAGTAAAATTCAGCTCTTCAAACATTCCAGATCATGTCTGTATTTTCACCGACTTTTACGAAGATGGTGACCTTTCAAGGTACATCCAAAAACGAAAATCGATGAAAGAGCCTTTTCGTGAAGAAGAGATATTTAAAATGATTTCATCTTTAGTAGAAGCTTTTTCATATCTGCAAAGAATGAACTTGGCTCATCGTGATATAAAACCTGAGAATATTTTCGTGACTGATGAAGGAAAAAAGTTCATTGTTGGAGATTTCGGAAGTTCGAAATTAAAAAATGATCGCCTTGGACAGACCTTGGTGGGGACTCCACTTTATCTAAGTCCAATCCTCCGCTCTATGTACGATAAAAACGACTTCACAGTTGAACATGACATCTTCAAATCTGATGTGTTCAGTTTGGGCATGTCAGTTCTTTACATGTCAACCTTTTGCGATTTAAGATTTCTCTACAACAGCAAAAAAAGATCTGAAGAGATAAAAAACCTGATAAAAAAAATAACCTCACGAAAAGTCAAAGCAATTCTAAAGAAAATGCTTGAAATAGATGAAGTTAAAAGACCTGACTTTCTCCATCTCCAGAATTTTTTAAAATCTTTCCATGATATCCCCTGCGAAGTATGCAATGAAATAGATTTAAACCCTCACTTATTCGAAGGTTCAAGTCTCTGTGAAAAGTGTTATTCACTAAAACAAGAGATACTCAAAAATCATTCAAAAGTATTCAAAAAGCATCAAGAAGGAAATCGTTGTCAAGGTATTCGTCCTGACAAGACCTGCACCTGCGGTCAACGAATTTGCCTTTACTGTAAAAACTTATCCCACGATGGTCAGTCCTGCTTAGAAGCTACTAAAACTGAATCTTCCCGTCAAAACTATTTCCTTTCCCCTTCTCTTCAAACTTTCCTTCCCTCAGGTTCTTACTTCCTTGAAAACCCTTCAGCCTTGCGAGTTTGTGTAGTCTGCAGCGAGTTCTTCAACAACGACAGCCACGAACGATGCGTTTTTTTCTTCACAAACGTTGAACTTAATTAATTCCTTATAAATGCGCCCGACTGACTTGAAGTTCCGTCATCCAAATGAAAAGACGCCAGATCCTTATGATTCTTTTGTGACTTCTACAGGGTCTTCGTTACTTCAACATAAAAAAAGAACAAAGTCAACTTTTTCAACTGCCAAACGATTTCCTAGTCTTTCTAGTGACAAGACTAGCTTCTGGAGAGGACCCGGGTCTTATGATTTGAATGGTTTTTCAATTGGACAGAGAAAAATTAAAGGTGTGCCTGTCATTCGCCCGTATCATGGAAATAAAGACGTGGGGAATAATTCTTATTTTTTCAGTGGAAATTGTTTGGTCTTTGAACCTTGCATCTCACTGATGAATAAGAAGAAGGCGAGAGAGTGCTTTACTAGCAATGGTATGATTAATAGAAGTCGACCCACTACGGCTTCTAGTAAAAATCATACGACTTTAAAAAAGATTAGCTTTAGTCCTTGTGAGGATTCGCCTGTAAGGCCACAGTCTGCTTTTGATTATGGGATTTGAATTAACTGGATTAATTAAGTTATGATTTCATCGGTTGTGGACTGTCGTTAACTTTATGCTATAAATGGAAACTAAAGCGAAAAAAAAGTTTACGATTGAAAGAGGATATCATCGACCTGAAAAACTTCAAATTCGATCGCCACCGTCGGCTACTGTTAAAAATATTTCTTTGAATTTAGAACCGAAAACTTCGACTTTATCGAGAGCGAACATACTTAAGATTGGAACTCCTAAACAGCTGTCTACTGTGAATTCTATTATGAGACTTCAACGCAACTTGTCTTATCAGCTTTCTCCTAACCACTCCTCATCCTCATCAAGAATCCAGACCCCAAAGGCCGATGTTCAGTTCCCCCTTCAAGCAAAAGCAGCGATTTCCCTCTACCCAAACGATTTCAACAAGCTAGAGCAACTGGAGTTAATAGAGTACCAAATCCTTTACTTCCTCGGAAGTGCAAACAAGATAAAGCCAACAATAGACGGAAACAACAACGGGTACGACGACGAGAGAGGTGACTACATAGTTCACATCGGAGACCACATCGCATATCGCTACGAAATCTTAAAAGTCCTGGGTAAAGGATCCTTCGGAATAGTTGTCGAGTGTTTCGACTACAAAAGATCAGAAAAAGTTGCATTAAAAATCATCAAAAACAAGTCTCGATTCCATCAACAAGCCGCAGTTGAAATAAAGGTCCTTCAACAACTACGAGAAAATGACATCGAAGGAAAATACAACGTCGTTAAAATCAAAAACTATTTCATTTTTCGCAAACATATTTGCATCACTTTCGAACTTCTCAGTCTTAACTTATATGAACTTCTCAGACAAAACCACTTCGAAGGGTTTTCATTGACTCTTATTCACAGATTCGCTGTTCAACTGCTGGTCTGTCTTCAATATATCGCGAAGCAGAAAGTCATTCATTGCGACTTGAAACCTGAAAATATTTTATTGAAGGACACTGAGAAAGCTTTAATTAACGTGATTGATTTTGGATCATCTTGCTTTGAAAATGAAAGAGTTTATTATTACATTCAGAGTAGGTTTTATCGTGCTCCTGAAATCATTTTAGGAATTAATTATACAACTGCTATTGATATGTGGTCTCTTGGGTGCATCTTGGCTGAACTTTTTATTGGACGGCCGATATTCCCTGGAGAGTCGGAACATGTGCAGCTTGTTTATATCATGCAGGTCTTGGGAGTGCCTTCTAATGATGTTATTTCTCGTGCTAAGCATAAAGATAAGTTCTTTGATAGTGAATTACAGCCGAAGATCATTGAAAATAAAAAAGGAGTCGTTAAGATGCCAGGGACTAGACCTTTAAATGAAGCTTTGAATGGAAGTCCTTCGAGTTTTGTTGATTTTGTTAGTAAATGTCTCGTTTGGGACCCTGATCACCGGCTTAAGCCTATTGAAGGCCTTGATCATCCTTGGATTACTGAAGGATTGAAGAGAAAGATGAAAGGCTGATTGTTTAATTAAAAGTTAAACTACTCGTTTTTATTAAAATACTAACTAGATTATAATGCAGTTGCCTGAACAACTCACACCTTTGTTATCGTGGTACATCTTATAATCCTCAATTTTATGTTCAAGACTCGAAATGATTTGTTTCAACTTCTGATTTTCCATTTCATGTTCTTTTGCTTCAGTCTCAGACCGATTCATTTTATTCATCAACATTTCAATTTTGAGTTTCATTTCAACCATATCCCCTCCTCTTGCAATAGGAGACCCGTCAAGAAAGTCTCCAGAAAGTGGAGTTTTTGTAGTAAATGAGTCTTTACTGTCACTTTCCAGGCTTTCTCTTGACTCCAAGTCAGTCCGATGACGACCTGTGTAAGACCTGATGTTTGATCTGCTGGAACTTAAACAATGTTCGGCCTCTTCTCGTAATTCGCTGAAGCATCTTCGGATGTCGCTTGCCAGTTGTTTTGAAGTCTTAAAATCATCAGAAAAACAGGGAGATATTGTAGATTGACAGAAACTCTCAGTCTTTTCTTTACTGAAACTCAGGTCTTTTAAGTCACTTGGAGTTATCAGTGATGATCGCATTGGGATTGCGATACGACCGGGTTTTCCCCGTTTCAGGTCTAGACTATTGAGGTCTGATGCACAAATAACCGATTTTTTCTTTTTATTAGAAGCATCTCCTTTATTCAGATGTGAAACTTTAAAATCATTAAAATCTTTAACAATCAAGTTTTTCTGATGATGCTGGAAATTGGTAAGTCTTTTTTTATCATTCATTAAATCTTTCAAATCAATCGGACTAATAAGCGATTTTTTATTCAAAACATCAGACTTGACATTATTTAACGTTTTTTTCTCAGTATTCAAATCATTCAAGTCAGAAGTATTGATGACTGATTTTCTTCCAACAAGATTCTTATTAACAACTTTTGCACCTTTTTTAGAAGTGTCAAGACCGAAAAGGTCATTCGGTGAAATAAGTGAAGATTTTGCAGGCATTGTCTTTTTTGCGGTATTCGCTGATCTTTTGTTGAGACCTGAAAGATCAAGCGGGGAAATGATTGAATTTCCTTTATGAACTACTTGCTTTGACTTGTTTTCGCCTTTTGAAGACTTGGATGATATTTCTTCGGATGTTAAAAGAGATGTGATTGAAGATGATGATGGGCTCGGCTTGTGGCTTAAGTTTGGCGGAGAGGGTTTCTTGCCTGAACTTTGGGTGTTGCGGTGGTTGGCTAGTTTTAATGAATCCATAATTATCAATCAAATATGACCTCAGATAATGAATTCGAGATTTACTTTAATCATAATGCTAACAAATTTATGTTCTTTATGATTGATTAAAGAGATAATTTGAAGGTGTGATTTAATCTATGATTTGGAAGATGTTTTGAGGAGTTTTGAATAGGATTTTTTTGTTGTTGGAATTATTTAATTGGGTTTCTTGAGTTTTAGGATTTGGTTGATTTTTTAGGGGAGAGTTGATAAATTGTTAGAACTTACCCGGTATTAAGATTGAGTCTTACCTGGACAATAAACAAAAAATGGGAGACATGGAAATCGACAAACCCGCAGAAATCCCTGAAATCCAAGAAGACGATGAATTCGAAGAGTTCGAACTTTACGGCAAGGCCGATCTAGAAGCTCAAAAGCCTTTAGACCCATGGGAAGAAGACTGGGACGACGACATAAAACAAGACGATTTCGCAGCGAACCTGAGAGCAGAATTAAAACTTAGTTAGAATAAAAATGAACGCTAAAAGTTTGAGTCCTCGAATCAAGCCTGGAATAAAGAAGTCGAAACTTGTGATAAAAAAACTCGGGTCTTTACAAAAATTGAATTCGCCTCGACCTAATGAATCTTTGCACACTCTTCATTCTCCGGATTCTCAAAATAGCATCGCGAGTTCTCATTTAAATTCCAAACTGTACTCATCGAGTTCAAAAATCAACTTGAAGCTTACAAGTTCTAATGCTTTGCCTTCTTTTTGTATTAATACTCAACACAAATTGAAAGCCATGGCTGAAAGGTTTGTCCCTACCAAAAGTGTCAAAACATTACCAGCCGTGCCAGGAGAACATCTCCTGCCGATGAATTCCGAAGAAGTTTTCTTAAAATTCGAAAGCGTTGTAAGCAAGTTTGAACTAGCCGAACTGACACAATACCCAATAATCTACTACCTAGGGCTTAAAGCAAAGAAACTCCGTCCAAACGATAAGCTGAAAAACAAGGGTTTCGATGATAAAAACACTGACTACATCCTTGTTCCAGGCGACCAAATCGCTTATCAATACGAAATTCTTGAACTTCTCGGTTCAGGATCATTTTCTCAGGTCTGTAAATGCTTTGATCACAAAGGAAAGAGAGAAGTTGCAGTAAAAATAATTAAAAGTCATAAAAGATTTGAAGAGCAAGGTCAAGTTGAGTTAAAAGTACTAGCTTATGTAAGAAAACATGATAAAGGTACTCATTTTGTGCAGATGTTGAGTTATTTTATGTTTCGAGGACATCTTTGCATTGTTTTTGAACTGTTGAGTTTTAATCTGTATGACCTATTAAAAGCGAACAGTTTCAAAGGTTTCTCCAACACCCTAGTCCGAAGATTTATTCTCCAAGTACTAAAAGGTCTCTGTTTCCTAAAAGACCACCAAATCGTTCACTGTGACCTAAAACCCGAAAACATAATCCTCGCAAACGGAAAAGAATCAATAATAAAAATAATCGACCTAGGTTCATCCTGTTTCGAATCAGAAAAGCTTTACTTCTACATCCAAAGCAGAATCTACAGAGCTCCAGAGATCATTCTGGGAATTTCCTATACAACCGCAATTGACATGTGGAGTCTCGGCTGCATTGTTGCAGAACTTCTGACTGGCGACCCACTTTTTCAAGGCGAAAGTGAAGCTGACCAGCTTTTCGCAATTATGGAAATTTTAGGTTATCCTCCAGTGCAAATGATTGAAGATGCAAGTAAAAAGGCAAAGTTTTTCAATGAGGAAAATATTGTAAAAAATAATATGAATTCCAGGGGAAAACTTAGAGTGCCTGCAAGTAAAACACTTGAGGATAAAGTTGATACTGATGATTTTGTTTTGATTGATTTTTTGAAGAGTAAGGATTAGGTAGGATGTCTTGAATGGGTACCTGAAAAAAGAATTACTCCTCAGGAAGCTTTGGGTCATCCTTGGATTCAGGAAATTAAAAAAACTAGAGTTGCCAAAGGGGTTAAACAGAGTAAATCGCCTAGGATGAAGTTTGTTTGAATGAAATATATAATTTAAGTTATTATTAGATGATATTTGTCAAAATAATGGATAGGTTAGTAGATGTAAGGATTATAGATGTATTTAAATTGTTATAAAACTTATTGATTAGGTATAGAAATCAAGAGTCTTAAAGAAAAGAATTATATTTTGGTATTAGAATCATTATAGAACTTATTTTTAAGTACATAAAATCAAAATTTCAAATAAAAAGAGATTTATTCTATTGATACTCGACTTAAAAATATTTCTTTAAAAATCTCTAATCTCAATTCAAAATACATAAAACATACTATCCAAAAAAAAAAAACCTCACTATTCAAACCTCACAATTCAAACCTCCATCTTTCTCATCTAAACTCCAAACAAATCCTCTCAACCCAATCCAACCCTTCCAATCCCTCCACCTCCCCAACCCGACTTGCCAAACCTTCTAAAATAAACCATGGAACAAGACCTGTTATTCGACGTGATCCTCTTAGGCGATGCGGGTGTAGGAAAATCCTGCATAATGCTTCGTCTATGCGAGAATCGTTACATAAAAGAACACAACACAACAATCGGAGTAGAATTCGGAACATGTATCCGTCAAGTACTCAATTTAAAAGTAAAGCTAAACATTTGGGACACAGCAGGAACCGAAAACTTCCGAAGCATAACTCGAACTTTTTACCGCCGGGCAAAGGGAGTGCTGTTGGTTTATGATGTGACGGCGAAACACACATTTGAGAACTTGGAAAGCTGGATTGAAGAAATTAAACATCATTGCTCGAAGGACGTCGTCGTTTTTTTGGTTGGGAATCAAGTCGATTTGGTTGAAAATAGTCCTCAAGAAAGACAGGTCGGAGAAGAGGAGGCGAAGGAATTTCTGAAAAAACATGGAATTAATGGGTTTAGAGAAACTTCAGCTACTAATGGGTTCGGAGTCTCTGAAGCTTTTGATGAGTTTTGTGTTGTTCTTATTAATCATTTGAGGGAAAGACGTGATGAGGATATTGATGGGAGTCCTGGGGTTAGGGTTTTTAATCAGGTCGCTCAGACTCATAAGAAAAAATGCTGTTAATTGGATTATTTAAGAGTAAATAAAGGATGATCAATGACAACCAGATTCAGAGTCTCAATAAACAAGCCATGGAAGACTTAAGGTTCCAAAACTTCGAATCGTCACTCAGATTTCTAATGAAAGCTCAAGACTTACTGTTTAATTCAACTGGCAAGAATCTTTCTAAACTTCAGGCAATGACCTACAATAACTTTGGCTGTTACTATAAAGCAACAGGAAAACTGGAATATGCCTTGAATTATTTGAAAAAAGCTCTTGGAATTGAAAGAACTCAAGACTTTGATGTAAGTAACTTAGCTGGAACTCATTTGAATATATCTGCAATATATTCACAGATGGGATCTCATGGACAGTCACTGACCCATGCAGTGACTGCTTTGAAGTTACTGAAATCAGTCTGTTCAGGTAACAACTACAAAAACATAACAGCTCTAATAATCGCCCTTCACAACACAGGCCTCGAATACGAGGCTCTAGGAAACATCGAAAAAGCAGCATCAACATTTAAATACGGTTTAGAACTATCTCAGCAATACCTAGGAAACAAGCATCAATACACAACATCTCTTCTAAAAAGTTTTCTCTCAGTGACAACAACAGACAAAAAATACTATTTCGAAAAAGCGCGACTTTCAAGATCAAGACCAAAAAAGTCAGACTTAGTCCTTCCCAAGGTAAAAAAGCGAAACAGTCAAGACCTGACATTCAATCAAAAAGAAAAAAAGCATTTTTTGCAAACTCCAGATGAACCCTCCTCAAAGTTCGACTTTCCAGCGATTGAAAAACCTTCAACTTTTGGTGGAAGGCAAAAACCTCAGGAAAAACCTGAAAAAAACGAATATGTTAAAAACCTGGAGCATAAAGTTAACTTTTTACAGTCTCAACTCGCTGATTTCGAGAAAAGACACAAGGCACTTGAAGACCTGACACGAAAAAAGAGAAGGTTTTCAACAGAAAGCACTTTTTACACCCGAAGTGAAAGTAACCAGAGAAATCGAGCAGCGATTATCATTCAAAAGCACTGGCGAAGGTTTTCAGCACAAAAGAAATGGAAAATCTTGAAAAATAAGAAAAAAGTCCCTGTGAAAAAAGTTTTTAGTTCAAAAAAAACTTCAAAGTTTCCAAGTTCCATGAAAAAATATTCGTTACATCCTATTGTTGAGTCGAAATTCGAGTCAAAGTCTCAAAAAGCGACTTTAATTCAGTCAAATTTTCGAAGATTTTTACAACGAAAGAACTTTCACCAGGTGAAAAACGCGACGATAAAAATTCAGTCTCAGGTAAGAAGGTTCATTTGTCGATCAATTTTCAAAAACATTGTCCAAGCCGTGAAATTAATTCAAAGAACCTGGAGAAGCCATCAAAAGATAGTTAATGTTTAATAGAAGATGATTACTAAACTAAAGATAATGAGGTCTGTTCTCTAAGTTTCTCAGAGTATGAGCAAGTCTTTCTTGCTTGTTCATATTAATCAGAGTCCTCGTATCATTATAGCCCAAGTCAATCTCGAACTTTATGTCAACCGGATTGAAGTCCATCGGCATCGCTGCCTTTAATGGAGGCAAGGGCTTGGTAGGTATGACGACTAATCTAAAGTCCACATCAGGGAAATCTCTGAAGTTCTGTTGAACGTACCAATATCCATTGCTCCACCCTGACACTTTCCTGATTCGATGAATAACGTCAAAAGTTTTACCAACACGCAGAGGGGGAAGAGCTCCAGTCGATTCATCGAACAAGAAATCAATCACAATGTCTTTATCGTCATATCCAAGTTCACGACATTTGGAAACAGCGTCATATCCATCTAAATTCGAAACCACTGCACCGTCACCGTAGTACTGACCGTCAATCAACACAGGAGGGAAAAACATCGGAAAAGACCCAGACGAAAAGCACCTCAAAGGAAGTTGATCTATTCCAACATCTTGAGTAAATCTGGTGAAATTTCCAGTGTTTAAGTTAGTTGAAGCGACAGTAACGTTTCTCTTGATCACATCGCCTATATTTTTCTTTATATAAACGAGCTCGTTCGCGTTATTGTAAAGAGATGGTCGGAATAACAATGAAAAAAAAGTACCTCCGAACCAATGTGAAGCGATTTCTTTGTTGCCGGTGATGTTTAACCAGAATTGGCTTACGTGAATCGCCATGTTTCTTTCGTCTCCTGGGGCGTATCCCACTGTTTGGCAGGTGTTCAGTGCTCCTGCTGAGATCCCGGTGACGATGCTGTAGGTTCTCTCTTCAGGTGGAAGTAACTCAGTTATCGCCAACAAGGCTCCTGCTTCATAAGCCCCGTGTGAGCCACCTCCTTCTAAAGCAACTCCGTAGCATTTCTGGCTCCCTGCTGAGATTGAAGCTAACAGGAGAATTAAAAATAAGGACCCTCTGGAAAGCATTTATAACGATGGCTCATATTTAGACAAGGCACTTTACAATCAAAAAGATTAACAATGAAAAATTCTTCTCAAAAAAAAGAGTAAAATTCTCGGAAATGTAAAAGAATGAATTTTCTTATCGAAAAAAAATTAACTTGCAAAAACCATAACTTCTGAAATAATTTTAAATTTACTTAAAACTTCTTGAAATTCCTATAAAACCCTCACTTTTTTCAAGAATAATTCATTAATTCTATGGGATGCTGCGAATCTAGAGATGACGAAAGAAGACAAAAACAGAACAAAACAAATTCCTCTCAAAAAGTTCTAAGAAAAATTAACACCCTGTCCCTTCAAGACCAAGACCTCGTCGCAATCCCTGAAGGATCTTCAAGTGGTCGCCATAGAGAAAAGCCGGACCCCAAGTCTCAGACTTTATACATCGACTGGTGCAGATCTGCGAAAAAGTGGGAAGAACTCAGCAAGTTAACTTCAGACTGCACTGAAATCACTGAAGCTCCTGCTTATATCAGCTGGGCAACAAAGCCTAGAACAATTGGAAGTCTTGCAATAGTCTATCTTTGCATTGAAATCAAGAAAAATCCTGAAGTTCATTCAAAAATTGAACCGATTGTTAAAGACTTGATTTTTCAAATACCGCTCAAACAAATTGACTTTCAGGAAAATGCTATGTTGCTGCTTTTTTTCTTTTTGAATAATGTCAGTGATGCTACTGTCAGGGTCCTGGTCAAGTTTGGGGCTTTTGGGGTTATTAATAAGTTTTTGAATTGTGAGAGGAAGGAAATGAAGCATTTGACTATGTGTGTTTGTTCGAAGATTTATAAAAATTGTGTACCTGCACAGGAAGCCTTTTTGAATTTCAATGGAGGGTTTAAGTTGATTGGCATGATGAAGGATGCGGATGGCTTTGGAGAAGGATTTGTTGGAGACCTTATCTCAGCCATCGTCGATTTGATCTTCATCGAAGGTGTAGGTCTAATCGAGTCAAATCTAAACCGACTGAACTCAGAAGTACTTTGGACCGAAGTCGAGCGACTAAGCAAAGAGTCTCTATCAACCGAGACCTTAGAAAAAGTTGATTTTCTAGTGAATATATTAAGTTCATCCTAAAAATGATACCTCTCATAAAAAGATCCGCAACTTTCATCCCTTCAGAGCCAGTCCTCTTCCCAAAGGACGGCCTGAAGTTGCTCTACACCTACGAAGGCTACAAAGACGATAAAAAAATCATGAAGTACGTCCTGGCCGCCTCTTTCACAACTTCTCTCTTATGGGGCGTCGAAGCCTTAATGACAAAAAAAATCGCGAATATCTTCTTCGGACCATTTAAAATCGCAATCTTTGCTTCTCTTTACCCGCTGGTCTTTTTAAAACTGAATAATACTCGAATACTTCAACTTTACCTTGATCAGAGTGGAGAACACTTTAAAGCTGTTGTTGATGGAGATTTGAAGAAGGGACTTATGACTGTTAGGAATGAAGATGCGATATGGACCAAAGATGGAGAACATTTTGTTTTAACTGTTGAGGGAAAGAAGTTTTTTTTAGATCAGGATGGAAAAATTTTAGACTTGCAGTTGTTTTATGCTGTGGTTCGGTCTATGAGTGTTGATAAAGAGTTTATTAAATTGGAAGCTTAGTTATAGGTGGTGTTTTTTTTAGAGGTTTATTGGTTGGTTTGGAATTTTTAATAGGTTTGATTTGTGTAAGGTTATGATTTGGTTTCAGGTTTAAGTGGAGATGGAGAGTTTATTATTTATATTAACTTATGATATAATAATAAAATATTTTCTAACTTCTTTCAGCTCTAGTCGACGTTTCAATCAACTGAGTGACTGCATAATTATAATCAAAAGGATCAACCTCCTCACAAGCGACATCAGCTCTACAAAGTTTATTATAAGTCATATTCAAATCAGCATACCCAACATTTCCAATACTCCTAAACTGATAAATCCAATCTCGATACCCATTAAAAAACCCAAACTTTTCCTTAAGTCTCTCTTCAAACTCACTTGAAAACTCATTCAAAAAGTTCTTAGCCGCATAAGCAATAAACCAAAGAGCCTGTTCCTTATCACCCAATCCACTCCATTCAAACTTTTCCAAATACACAAAAAACAAAACAAGTTCCAATTCATGCAAATCAAGTTCATCTCTAATCCTAGCAACTTTCCTAATAACTTCACTTTTTTCATTTCCAGTGACACGAGCAGCATATTCAGCAATTCTCAGAATAAAAAGATATCTTTTATAGCTGACTGAGTCTTTAAAGTCCTCATAAACTGTTTCCATTTATTAGTCTAAATCGTATTTTTCTTTCAGTTCTTGAATTTCACTTCGACTTGGCCGAGGCTTCAAAGGAGAGCCTTCTGAGTATTGAAGATTATCAGCTGCTGTCGGAAAGAACCAGAAAAGAACGTCGGTTCCGAAGACTTGGAACAAGTTGCTGATGAAGCCGATGTCGTAGTCGGATTCCTAAATATTTGTTACGATTGGGTAAATTACGCATCGGAGGAATGAAAGATTTGTTCCCATTTCTTTCATGTATTCCATGTTTGTGTTACCTGAGAGAATCAGCCTTGTTTGGATGTTGAGCAGGGTGTAGCAAAAGTAGGAAAATATCAAGACTATGAAGGAATGGTAGAAGTAGATCAACTTTATTAATACTCCTGGGTATGCTGGAGGGTAGTCTGAAAAAGTGTAGGCGAAGACTAGAAACATGTGGTAAGTTCCTCCTGTTGCTGTGAAAAAAGTGTACCAGTAGAAGTTTTTGTGGTTTGAAAGACCGATGCAGTTACTCACCCAGATACAATGATGGTCCATGCGAATCACACACTGTTTACAAGTCGAGCAATGATGTGATCTATCAACTCTTCTAATTTTGCAATGCTCACATTCCTCATCCTCCTTCCGATCAGTACTCCTGGCCCTGCCCGGTCCTCTAATCCTAGAAAGAATCAAGTTAGCCATGCAAGGACCCCAAAGGAAAGAATAGCATGCCAAGTGAAACTCAAAATAATATTCCGGGTAATCCTGAGGCTTTGTAAAGGAGTAATAAAGTGAGACGTAGTAAGTGGAGATAATTGATGTGGACAGATGAAACAAGGTGAAGTAGAAAATGTTTTTAGGCATCTTCGGGAAGGATGATGGTGGGTGGTTGTGAGACTTGCATTTTGAGGACATTTAATAGTCAAGATTTTAATGTTTTGGAGTTTTTAGAGAGATTGAAAGTGAATGATTTGATTTGGTTTTTAGGAAATAGGAGATTGGATTAGGTAAGGTTTTGGAAAGGTTTTTTGGGAGGAGGAATCGATTGGTTTGGGTATTTGATGATTGAAAAGTATAAAAAATTATAGATTGAAGAGTAATTACGATACAGAGTTTTATTAAGCTAAAATCTCAGGGATTACTTGATTTTCATGATAATTAACCTCTCCAAATTCATCAGAGTTTTACCATAAGCGAAAATTAACTCTAATAATATTAAATATATCTACTAATTCCAAGTCTTCATAACAAATCTCCTTCATATTTATAAATCCCCTAAAATTCTAATTCCATAATTTTCCACCCTCCTCAAACCATTTATACCCCTTCCCCAAACAAAAATCTCCAAGATTCCAAATCCAATATTCTTAATTATAATTCAAAAATCATTAGTAGGAAAATCTAAAATTTTCATTTTTGGTTCAAAAATTTCTAGTTTTCCAAGTCCTTCTGCCATGTTTTCAGCAGGGTTAACAAATGCCAAAATCCTCAAAGCCTCATTTTTTTCACCTAAATTCTTAAAACAAAAGGCGATATTCTTTAAATTTCCAAGGTCATCAGGCCTTATCACCCTAGCACAATAAAAGCATTCAAGAGCCTTCCTAACCTTAGCGAGTTTCAAATAACAAATTCCAAGAAACTCTAAATAAAAATAGTTCTTCGGGAAACTATCAACAAGACCCTGCAAAGAACTCAAAGCCTTTTCTAAAAACCCAGTCTTCATAATTGCCAAAGCTCTTAAAAAGCATAAATCGCTCCATTCTCCAGTTTCTGAAACATTTCCCCAGAACTTTCTGCAAATTTTTTCAGTTTTTTGAGGATTTTTTTCTAGAAGAAGAAGACAAAAGCTAGAAACTGATGTGAAAGTTTTACTGATACTTAAAGCTTTTATACATAATTTCAAACTTTGAACGGTTTTGCCCTGGGCTTCTTTGATTGAAGCTACAAGGACCATGGCTTCAACGAAAATATTTTTGCAAATTGAAGCCGGGGTTAATATTTTCTTGATCATTATCAAAGCACTTTCAAAGTCTTTAAAAAAAACTTGAATTTTCGCGAGTTTTAAGCGGATTAACCCGAGATAAGAAAAATCCTGATAAAATTCGCTAATAATAGAAAAAATTGTGTGACAGTCTCTATAGTTTTTTAAGTCGTAATAAACCTGGCCTAGTCCAAAAAGACACTCAGCGTTTAAATCGCCTTGCAAGGTAGGAAGAATTTTTTTGTATAAAAATTCAGCCAAATTGGGAAAATTCTTTTTATAGAACAGATGCCCGAGCTTTAAAAAGACTTCTGATGATGTGTTTAGGGATTCTAACTCTTGAATTTGAGAAAAGACTTTATCGGGATTCTTGGAATCGAGATATGAAAGGATCTCGTTTAGGATTTTTTCGATCTTTTGGGTTGTGCATGGTGATGATGGGCAAGAAGTTACTTTAGGAAAGTTGCTTAGACTAATTTCCATTGTTTTAGGATTTATTACGATTTTACAGTATCATGAAAGTTTTTAAGATGAAGGAATAAAATTTTTGACTTTTTATTGGTTTGGGACTTTTTGTTATTTTGGAAGATTTTTCATTTGATTTGTTGTTGTTATGAATGATTTTTTCTTTGAATTTTTTAGATTTTTAAATTTTTCATTCATTTTCCAGTTTTCATTCATTTTCAAGATTTTTGGATTTTCATTCAGGTCTGGCTCTTCAAATGACGGGTGATGAGTGAGATTCTTTTCTGGCTTCGAGAAACATTTTTTACAGTAATGAATACAGCAAAAATGTTTGAGATCGATGAAAATAAAAATATTAATTTGAAGTCAAAAACGTTGCCTTATTAGATTTTTTTAAAGACAACAAGTTTTGATTGTTTTTATAGCTTGTTTTAAAAATTTTCCTTAAATAAAGTGTTTAATTTAAAGGTTTTCAGAAGGAAATGATTTAGAGGTGAATTTATTACTGAAGCATATCTTGTAATAAAATCGCTGTTTAACTACTAGTTAATATACCTTGATCGAAAATTAATACGGAGTATGGTTCAGTCCTTAAATGTGTCAACAATTATGCTCACATATCAAAAGTCGTTAAAAATCTGAGAATTCAGTTAGAATCTAAGACTTATTATTAAGATCTCTCCTTAACATTGAATATTTTACTAATGCTAAAATATTAATATATTGAAATTCAACTTATTCTAAAGATAAATATTCTTAGAATCTCTTACCTGAGTCCTTTTCTAATAAAACTAAAACCCGATTCGAAAATTTAATTCAAACTAAGACCCAGTACCAAAAAATTAATAAACTTAAACAAAATCATTTCCCAATAATCAAAAACATAAACCAAATCAATCTAAAACCCCTTAAATCAAAAACCTCTTCTCCCATCCATTCCACAACCAAATCCCAAAACTTCACAACTTCCATTAAACCATTAAAATTCAATCATATTCCAAAATTTCACACGTATACTTCTAATTACCTAAAGATCTTCTCTAACCTCATCTTCTAAGTCTCCTTCTTTTTTTTCCCAGTCTTCATTCTCACCTTTCAGTCTATCTTCATCAATTTTTCCGAACACCGAGTCAGATATTTTCGACCGAGTCTCAAAAAAATCAGGTCCTAAAGTCAAAGCTTCTTGACAGTCAAGGTCACCGATGGAAGCCGCATAGTACGAAGAATAAGACATGATGCTATTCTTGTCTTCCATCAGGAGTTTCACTTCTTGAGGTTTTATTTCTTTCATGCATCTTTTGAAGGTCTCTTCGATTACTTTCATTTTCAGGTGTGAAGGTGAAAGATGTGGGTGGAGCTTGTTGTGGTCGTCGATTTCTTCACGTTTTTTGTGGACTACTGTTGTTGACATTAGAAAACAGATTTCTTCTTTTGGGTCAACTTTTTCGGATATGACTGATGAAAGCAGAGCTGGGAATAAAAAGATGAACATTTATTAAAGGATTAGTTTTTTGGGGGTTTTGAGATGGTTTGGTTTTTTGGGGAGGTGAAAGACTGAGAGAGGTTTTTATGATTTTTTGTTGTGGAGTTTAAATATATATAGCGTTTTATTGGTGGGATATTATTTGAAGTCGTGAAATATTGAATAGTTTTTTTATAGTGGATTTATTTGAGTATAAAACTTAGTGTTTATGGTTAGTTGTTTTGGTAGATTTAGGTTAGGTTTATAATACTTTTTTGAGATTATTTACAAGAATCCCTAATAAAACAAGCCAATAAACGCGAAAAAAAATTAGAAAATTATTAATTGAACATAAACATATCTCTATACTAAAAGCCATTAATTATTTAATCCTCAAAAGCCAATCTCTAACAACCCTATAAAAAAAATCCAAATTTTCACCCAACCAAAAAACTTCCCAAAAATCTCCTTCAAACCAAAACCTTCTTATCCCTTCCTATTCGCCTAAAAAAATGACATCAAAAGAAGAGTCAGAAGACCCATCTCTTCAAAAAAAATGTTCAATTTGCGACAAAGGTTTTCATTTCCGTAAAAAAATCATCTGCAACAAATGCGAAAACGCATTCTGCTCAAATCACTGCTGCAAGGAAATCGCAACAATTGAAGGTCAAAAGACAATCTGCGACTCTTGTTACCACGAATTCCGCAGAACAAAGCTTCAAGAAAAGTTTTCTCATGAAATCGAAGGCCTCAACCTGGAACTAGGCAGAGTTCGTCAAGCTTGCAAGCGAGTGGAGCGAGATTACTTCGACAAAACCTCAGAAATTAACTTATTCGAGTCAGAAAATGAGAAGATAAGTAAAAAATTGAATCATTCCATTCAAAAACTAGAAAAAGAAACAAATGACTTGAGAGTAAAACTTGAATCATCAGAAAAAATTGAATTGGCTTTGGTAGAAGACCTTTTCAAGACGGGAGAAGAACTTAAACAAGCGAATTCTGATTATTTGGACTCGGACTCTGCATTGGAAGAACTGAAAAATAACACCCTGCATGTTGGAAATGTTAAATGTGACTTGACTGAACAGTTGATGGACTTGAGGAGGAAGGTGGAACATTGTTTGGATTATGAAAAAGTCACATCTGAGCTTTGTCCGAGATGTAAGGAAACTATGAAGAAGTGCTATCAGGAAAGGATTACTACTGATGACAGGTGTCCTGAAGAAAGCTCTATGAGTCTTTATACTAGTCAGAGCATTCTTGATTCGGTTAGAGAAATGAAGGATAGTCTCAATATCATTGTCGTTGAACCTGAAAAACCTCCTAAATGCATTAGTTTTTAATTTAGAAGATAATTTTGTTATGATTTTAGAAAGTTTAGAGTGGGTATTGGGTTTTAGTTTATGAAAGGTTTTGGGTTTTAAGTTGGTTGATCAACTTCTTACCCGAGGTTTCAAGTAATTGAACCTTTGATAATCTGAGGTTTTAATAATATTTGATTATAATTGATGAAATTGCAGGCTTTGAATTAATAACTTTAATGATATTCTTTTTAACCTCCCGGCATTTCCAATCCTATAAATGGAAGAATACGGTTCATCTCAAGGTCTGAGTTCATCAGAGCTAAAGCATTCCTCAAACATCGACGACTTCCGTTCAAGTATCCACAACCTCGAGCTTCAACTAGCAAAATCAAAAGAAGAAAAAGCTCATCTTTCCAACAAACTCGACGAGGCAAACGAACGTTTTGATTTATCCCAAAAGAAACTCTCAGAAAAAGAAGAGCAACTTCACGAAAAGCTTCGTAAAATAAAAGACCTAGAATCAAAAATCGATCAAAAACCAAAAATCGTTCCTTCCGGTTCAGTCGACATTCTTTCCTTCCACCACCAATTAAAAACAAAAGACGAAGAAATTTCCGAGTTAAAATCAATCCTCCATCAAAAAGACGAAATAATCTCAAGTCTTAAAGTCCACACGCATCTCGAAGACCAGAAATTTCGAGCGGCTTGTCATTTAGCTTCGAAAAACTCTAAAAAATTCGAAACAACAGACCAAAAACTTGATGAAACCTTGAAAAAACTTGATAACAGTCACTTAGCAAAGAGAAATGAAGGCACTTTACTAGTTGAAATCGAACATTATAAAGCTGACAATGCCCGCCTTGTCTCTTTACTCAAGTCCACGAAAGAATTCTCAGAATTCGCTGAATTCGCTGAAGCCTCTGAAGGTGTTCGGTACTTGCCCAAGACGAGTAGTTTAAAAGTAAATGCGGAACAAGAATGTGATGATTGGGTCCCGAGTCAAGCTTTTAAGATGGTCAAGGATTTTCTAGCGAAATATGGGGAAAGAGGATTTAAAAGTGTCCAGATTAATCAACTTTTAGAAGATTTGAATGCGATTTGGAGAAGAAGGGAGAAAAATTTGATGAGTCAGGTTAGAAGCAAGTGCAATAGAGAAGTTGAGAAACTTAGAAGGCAGGTCGCAAATGCGCCGTCTTATGAACAGGTTGTCAGTAATGAAAAAATCAATCGGCTTAAAAGTGACTTGAAAAGAGCGAACTCGGATTTGAGGAATGTCGCTTCTTCTAGTGTTAGAGCTGTTGGAAGGCCGCATGGGTTTATTTACTAATAGTGTTAAGGTTATTATTATGAACTTACCTGTCAGGACTACCCTGTTTCAGTTCAGCAAAAATTTAAGTCTTAAGAAGGACAGGTCTCCTGTTCATCGAAGATTTCAGACTCATCTTAACTTGAATAAGGTTAAACACCATTCTGATGAATTTCATAGTCCGAAGGTTCTTAGTCCTGTCAAGAACTTGGCCATCGCTTTCACTGAAAGAAAAAGGAAAAATGTAGCAGTATGCGAAATCCAAGAAATTCACTTCACGAAAGTTTCATCAACCAATAAAAAAAGTTCAAACAAATTCAGGTATTTCACAGGAGATAAAGAAAAAAAAAGCAAGTTAAACATTTGGATAAATGAAAAAGGAACAGGTTTGCTAACTCCAGCCTACGATTCAATGAAAAGTGTAAAGAAATTCATTCAAGAGGTAAAACAAGAAACAACCAGCACCACTCAAAGACTAAAAAATAAAAGTCTTCCAGAAGGCTTTCGCACCCGCAGGACTGGATCATATGAAACGCCGCGAGTGATAATTAGAAACATTTCAGATGTGAATTCAAACTGCGTTTGTATACAAACCGACGATTTAATTTAATATCATAGATGCAATTAATAAAATCATTATCATTTTCTTGGAAAGTCTTGAGTTCAATAACCTGCTTCAAATTTTCATTAGAAATAAAAAGGGTGTATTGAATTTCGGTTGAGGGGAGACTTTCATATTAGATACACTGTTTTTTATAAGACTGAAACCTGATTGAGATTTTAGATGATTTGTTAGGATTTATTATTGTTTTAATAGAATATTTTATTGATTGGATGTTTTTAGTTTATGTTTCGATTGTGATGGTGGGTTTTATATTCATTTAGCAATAGCTCTTAAAATTATTACTAATTAGATTATGAACTTTTAATAAGGATATCGAAAGATGAAGAAGCTTTGAGCATGAGGAAAGCATTTGATTGCAGCAACTAGAATTTTAGTAATTTCTGACTGAGCATTACGCTATTGAGTTTTAGAATGTTCATACAGATATTATAAGATATATATTCATTATATTGATTTTTAGAATGTTCATACAGATATTATAAGATATCTATTCATTATATTGAGTAACTTAAAGTCTAAGGAAAAGATTTGGATTTCCAGTCAGGCCTTACAGGGTTTCTATTCAGATAAATGAAATTATCAGAAGCAAGGATATAGAATGAATAGTGCATTTAAATAGTTAAAAGGAGGTTATTATTGCTTATTTCAAATTTAAAAAATCTTTATCAAATATAAGTAAAGAGCCCACAAGCGACTATAGTAATTAATGCGCACTTTTGTAATTATTAAGAAAATAAATATTTAAAGTATAAGCCTATGTTGAATTCATATAATTGAGAATAGGAGGAAGTTAAATCTTCAATCAAATAACCCAAATAATCAAATCATTAATAACTTAAATTTTAATTCTTTAATGATTATTTACCTAAATGCTATAATGTATCAACACAATTCTTTCTATCATAATATTTAACTTTAAGTAATCAAAACTCTGAACTTGTATTCTTTTTAAAATCTTTAGTAAGTTCGCGAAATCACTTAGAAAAAGATAAACCTTCATAATTTGAATATTTTATTTACTATTTTTATAAGATAGATTACTTTCTTTATCCTCGATTAAAGGATATGCAATTCTATCTTTACATTCAATATATCTTAAATAATTAATCCTATTATAATAAGTTAATCATTAAAGATTATAAACTGAATTACCATTTATTATAATATTACCCTTTATTGTTACTATAGTAAATAAGGAAATTTTATGCTACCTTATTTTCTAAACAAAATATCAGATAATGTAGTCATTTGAAGTTTTTCCTTACGTCAAAGAACCAAATGCATTTTCCCCAGATCATTTCTATTCTCTTTTCAAGAAAGCTTTTCAAAGACGCCCAGAACTAGCTGTTCCCTAAACATATCTTAATGTAGAGATATGAGAATTTTAATGGTCCAAGGCGACACTACTTTTCCTCTTGGCGATCTGAAGTACTTGAAGTTGCCCAAGTCCTGTTTCTGACCTTCCAGGAGCTCAAGCACAGGAATGAGGAAAATATCTTCAAAAGCGGCAGTAAGCCTCAGACACGAACGTTTAGCAAAAATTTTCAGTGATATCTAAATTTTGCAGGGATAAGAAAGACGCCCGCTCGTGAAAAAAAGCGAAAAAGTTTGAAACAACCATTTAGCTTACATAACATTCGGTCTCTATAATTTCTAAATCAATACGCATGATAATCCTTGACTCGAATATAAAAATGGATCCCAGACTCGTAAATTAAAAATAGCTTTCTGATTTATTCAAACTCGCTTCAAAATACTGCGAAAAAGCTGCTAAACTTCTAGACTCCCATGAAAACTTATCACAAAGCAGCATATCAAGACAACCTGCAGATTCAAGAACTCAAAAATCCGAAGACCAAGAAAGAAAAAAACCAAAAGAAAAGAAAGAATCCTCAAAAGAAAAACCAAAAAAGCCAAGAAAAGAAACAGGTTACAATCTTTATTTCAAAGAAAAGTTAAAAGAAATGAAAGAAAGCGGAGAAAGTAATTTTCATTCAGAGATAAAAATTCCTGAGTGTTCCAAAAAGATCTCGAAAGAATGGAATGACCTTGACCAAGACTCTCAAGATACTTACAACAACCTGGCAGAAGAAATGAATATCGTCTCTCAGGCAATGCACGAGTTGCCACCTCAAAGAAAGGACTCCAGTTCAATGTCTGACGTTACCGACTCTGAGACTAACGAGCCGAATCTCTCTAAAAAGCCTAAACTAAGTAACTAGTATTTTCTTGGAAAGAGTGAAAAGAGGTCTTATAAGAAACCAGGAAGTTTGTTATGGTTGAATGTAAAGTCTTGAGTAGTTTAAGGATTATGTTGGGAATTATCTTTATTATGGATAGAATGAACTACGTGATTGATATCAACAGGCCTAGGACTAAACTCGCTATGCTCGCTTTGGGAATTGAACCTGAAGAACTCATTCAAAAGACTTTAGAAGACTTTTCGGGAAGAGGGGTCAGTGAAGAGGTTCAAAAGCTAAGGTTTAACTATTATACTAGGAAACTTCAGGAAGTTGTTAGACAAATCAATGCTTTTATTAGGGAGGAGACCATGAGGCGACTTCAGTCTAGTGTCACTCCTAGTAATAAGACTCAGGTATTTTTAACGCAAGTTACTCAGGAGGATGAGGAAGTTGATGAGATGGAAGCTATTAAGAAAAGGGAACATATGAAAATTAAGCAGAAATTGAAAAGTTTAAATGATTCTATGTTTATTGCTCAGGGAATTGATAAAAGGTTCAGAATTAGTGATGAGGTTAGACTTAGGGTAAAGTCCGAAATCGTTGAAAAAAGGTCAAAGTTCAACAAATTCAAAGACAAGCAAATAGACAACCTCGCCAAAATCAAAGAACTTCAAACCAAAAAAGCTCGGGCTTTCAACCCACAAAAAAGAAATTTCAAGTCAAAATTCGAGTCAGCTTCTCGATATAGCAAAACTTTAACTGATTTCAATGAAAGTGACGATGAAATCTCCTCAAAAATCCAGACCTTTGAGAACAAAATGCTTCGATCGCAGAGGTTGTATGAAAAATCTATTCAACAGAAAAAAGATGCAGCAAGTAAATTGTTGGAAGGCTCTTTTTTTAGGAAAGTTGAAGAAAAAGTCGACTTTGACCCTCAGAAAATCGCGCAAATGATTGAAAAAAGAAAGAAAGTTGAAGCTAGGAGACATTCTTATATTGCTGAAATGCAAGAGCATAGGGATTCTATTCGAGAAAAACATGAGAAGAGAAGAAGTGTTGCTTTGGAAAAAATGAAGATGGAAGAGAAGAATATTAAAGAAAGAAATTTAGCGATTGAACGAAGAATGGAAGCCAGTGCCCGACTATTAAAATCAAACCACGACAAACTAGTAAAAGAACTAGAGCTCAAAAATGAGTTATCCAAGCTAAGAGACGAAGAAGCTCTTTTAAACGCAGAAAGAAAAAGAAGAATCATGTAAACCCTACTCAGGAAGTACCGAAGAGAGCAAGTTCTCGAAAAGCAGTTGATCGACAAAGAGAGAATCGAGTTGATAAAAGAAGAAAAACTTGCAGAAATCAATAAAAAGATGCAGATAAACATCAGAAGAATGATAGAAAAGGAAAAAACGAAAGAAACTCTTGGATTACTTAACAAGTCCCCTGATAGTCTTCGAACGAAGAAGGTTTTGATTGAATTGCAAGTGATTCATGAGAAGGCAGATGTTAAGTCTTAAACTATTTCTAATGTAGTCAAATTTATTCGAGTTTCTGTTTCGATTGAAGAAGCCAGGATTAAAGTGTCTTCGTTTTCAGTGATTCTTTCGATATCTGAGTTCAAGTTAAACTTTTTACGCTGTAAGAGGGTCTTGAGGCTCCAGATTATCACCTCTGAATAGGAGCATGTTACTAGTTGTGTCTTTGAACAGTGGATTAAAGTTACATCTGAAGAGTGCCCTGGCATCTCATTCAAATTTTCCCCTTTTCTCCAAAAAAGCCTCATATTTTCATCAACCAAGACCACAACACTTCCACTAAAGTTGCTAGCACAATTCCATACCTTAAATTCCTGCAAAACCAAATGATTTCCAGAGCCCTCTTCAAACTCATAAAGCCCTTCTTCACCAGAGTTCCAAACAAACATTTTTTCCCCTTTTCTACAAGCATAAAAAGAGTCAAACTTGACCTGATGTTCAACCAGTCCATTATCAACATTCATCAAACTAATTTTATTTTTCTCATCAATGAAAACGATTCTATTGAAATGAAAGCCGAGACTTTTACTGTTCGCTTTAATCTTCAAAGTTTGCTTTAAAGATAGAGTACTTAACTGAAAGATCAAAATATTATTACTGGCTGGAGCCACTGCGAAGAGATTTCCAGATTCATTTAAAGCAATCGCGACAACAGGTCTTTTTTCATTGGGTGGAGTGATCAACGCGAGTTTTGAGTAGTTCTCATCAAGTACCAAGACCTGACATTTATTATTTCCGATAAGTTTTCGAGTTTCTCCTGCTTTTATGCATCGAATTGCTTCAAAGTCTTCAAATTTCAGAGTTTTTTTCAATTTTCCTTCTGGAAAATGATAAACTTGGATGAAGTTACTAGAAAGTCCTAAAACAAGACTATCAGTGAAAAAGTCGATTTCCATTTCAACTACTTTCTCATCAAGGACCAGGTCAGACTGAAGACTTCCTTTCTCAAGATTCCAAATTTTCACATTATTATCTTCAAAACTTAAAGAAGCACAAAATTTTTCCCCACAAGCGACAGCTGAAATTTCATTCAAATGTGAATAAAGTTGAAAACCTGAAGTTTTTAAATAATCAGTTTGACCTTGCAAGAAATTTTCAGAGTCAATCGACTTGATTCTTTCAAGTTCAACGAAATGATTTTTTGTGACTTGAATGAAAAAGCAGCTTGAAAAATGACCGGAAAAATCTGGAAAGACTTCAAAGTTCTCAATTGAAAAGTCCCAATTTTCATATTGAAAGCTCTTATCGCGTAGGTGGATGTGGCATGTACCGGATGAAAGATTTTTCAGCATCAAGGCGAGATATGAGCTGATGTCTGCAATTTTACTAAGTTCTTCATGCATTTGAATTGAAAGCTTTAGGATTATTTCGCTGAAATAATCTGACTTCTGCTGGTAGAGCTGGTTGTAGTTCAGTAAAAGGCTGGAGATGTAGCGGGAAAGAATCACACTTTCATTTGGACTTACAGGAATCAACAGCCTGTCAAATGAGGTATGTGAACAGATGGTTTGATGCTCTTGGCATGAGGTTGATTCACAGATTTTGCATTTTTGTTGAACGATGTTTTTGCATCCTTGGAAATTGCAATGAAGTCTTGGAGATTCAAGTTTTTCCATTGTTATTAGAGAAGGGTTAGGGTGTTATTTTTAACTATTTTAAGGATATCTTGAAGTGGTTCACTTTTGATAATATGTATTGGATTAGAGGTTGTTGGATACAGTTTAAACAGCTGTCGTAAGGAGTTGGGAATATTATCGTTGATTTTAAACAATAACGGCAAAGTCTTATGGAAAAAGTGAAACCTTCGTAGAACATCGCGAATGAAGTGAATAGGATTTTTAGGTAAGGGGAATAATTTGGGTTTATCAATGCTAGATTTGAGATTAGTTCTAAAAATTGACTTTCTAATGCATAGATTGAATAATTGAAACGGAATAACTTACAGTTCTTTATTGGACATCCGTATTTATGATGTGTTCCAAGCCATTTGATATCAAAATTTTGAACTTTAAGGAGAAACTTTAAAAACTTTCTTATTAGGTAGTTGAGAAGGCATTGTAAGCAGTGAGAATGAGAACATTCGAATGTAAATATAAGGTTTAAGGAATGGAATCGACATAGAGAAGGGATTGTATTTTGAGCAGGGGGGAAAGGAAAGACAGACTGTCCTGGTATTATGTAGTTCATTGGAGAGATCATGTTTGTTGATTGAAAAGGATACGCCTGAAGGTTCATTTGAGTATCAGAGAATTGAGTTTGATTCAAAATATTTGTATTTATAGGAGTTTTATAGTGAGAGTTACAAATTTGACACTTCATTTCAAGTTTTTGATCAGTTTTAAGCTTTTTTTCGCATTCAGAACAGAGATAGTGCTTTTGGTGGATTTCTTTTGTATCTGAGGTAAATTTAAAACAGTTAATGCAAAAATATTGAAGAAGTCTTTTACAATTATTACATTGATGATCTGTGAATGCCCTTGGAAAGGCTTGAATGCAAGAGCAGAAAATATGATTTGGGCAAAATCTGACTAGTTTTTCATCTAAAGAATTGCAAGAGATGCATGAGTATTTTGAATCTGATACAAGATCATTATAGAAAGCGTTTAAACATTCAAGACAAAATTTATCGTTTTTGCCTTCAAACTTTCCTTCTGAACATGTTAAACAAACTGAATGCCCCTTGATGCATTTCCAGTCATAAAATTCTTTTTTTGTTGATAAGCAAAGCGAACATTTATTATTTGGAATATTTTTGGTTATTATTTTTTCTTTTTTTCTCTCTTCGATTTTAGGAGGAGGTTTTAATATAGAAGGACATTCAGGACAATCTTGTATTAATAAACTAAGGGTTCGTTGATTTCTACAAGATGTGCAGAGATAATGATTATCATGAACTTTAGAACTTTCTTTGAATTCAAAACAATTGTAGCAGAAATATTCTATTAGTTTTAAGCAAGATTTGCAAGTGATTAATTTTGGTTGATATCTTATGCAATGGCAATAGGAATGATTAACACAGAGAATAACTGAAGAGTTTTTTGATTTACAAGCGTTGCATTTGATATCATTTTCATAATTATACCATAAATTAAAGCATTTGAAACATGGTGTCTTGGATTTATCAGGTTTATATTTTTTGTTCTGGCATTCACCGCAAACTAAATGACGTGATTCACAGGAATATTCACTTTCAATACCATCTGCTATTGCACAAAGTGAGCAATAGCTATATATAGTGTTTTTTATTCTAGTTCCTTTAAGAGAAGTGGGAATTTCTATCAACAAATTATTTTTTGGTGATTTAGACTCTTCAATTGAACTAATATTAGCTGAAGGATCTTCTTTATTTTTTGAATCACAATCTGAAGATTTCAATAACAAATCCTTGCATATATAACAAGCCATTCTTTTTTTATTAGTATTTTTCTTGCAGTATTCACAAATATAATGATAATCATGCATAGATGTTATTTTTTCTTTGAATGAAAAACAACAAAAACAAAATTTCTTAATTATACTCAAACATCTTTTGCAGTTTATATTTTTAATGAATCCAGATTTCTTAATGCACATACAATAGGAATGTATAGGGCAAAGTAAAACAGATTTATGTTTTTGGCATAAAGGCTCTTCACAATTTTGTTCATTCAAAAAATTAGATATGTTTAAACACCCTAAGCAAGGTGATTTTTTTTCATTATAGCAGTAATCACCTACATAGCAAGATTGACAGATATAATGTTGCTCATTGCAGCCTTGATGTCCATCAGGTTTACTTCTTACTTCACAGATCGAACAAATAAAACTTTTCCCTGACATTTATAACTATCTTATCCTTTTAAAATGATGATCTATAAGTCAAGTAATGATTATTTCTAAAAGAAATATTTCAAGCCCCCAACCTGATAGAAAATGAATGTCTCAAAACAACTCAAAGAAGAATTCAACCCTTTCTTCAACTCCATCTCACTCCAAAAGAAACCAAAAAAACGAATTAAACAATATCAAGACCCAAGCCACTCAATTCACGTGCGTTCATCAATCGAAAGATACAAATCAATCTTAAAAAAATCCTCATTCAACGCAGACCTCCGCAGACAAAAGTCAGAAAAATACCGTGCAAAGGTGAAAGCCCGTAAAAATCCAAAAATTTCAGAGACTTTGAATGATTCTCTTCCAAAAGTGGCTTTAAACCTTTTAAAAACTACGAAAAACTCCTTCCCAAAGGACTTATTGGAAGACTTTCCATTTTTATCGTCTCCGACGCCAGAAGAAGAAATAAAAGAAATGTTTTCAATGTTTGATTTCGTTCTTAGGCAATCTAAACTTAACTAATCAGGTTTATGTTCGAGTCTTCAGCTTCCATTATAAGACTTTCTTCGAGTTCTTTACGGATTTGCTCAGCTTTTTCTTTGTTGTAAGCGTCGAGGATTAGCTGTTTCTGAGATTTTGGAAAAACTCGCACTTTGCTTACTGATGAGGTCAGACCTTTGAATCTTTGGCTTCCTGGTTTAGATAGTCCAGTTACAAGTTTATCATTAAGAAACTTTTCAACAGTACTCCTAACAACACTAAGTTCAACCTCCTCCTTCCTTCCCTCCTTGGGCATGATTTCCAAAGCAATTAAAACAAGACATTCATAAAACTCATACTCAGTCAATTCAAGTCCAAGTACTTTAGCAAGTACTCTATTTTTAACTTTATCACTTTTCTGACTAAGAGCAATACAAGTATAAGAAGTATCAGTATCATGATATTTTTCAATAATTTCCAAAACCTTAGCAAAAGTGATCAAATACGGAGTAAGTCCCGAGTCCTGCAACAAGCTTAAAACTCCTGAAACCTGAATCGTCACATCTCTTCTTTCCTTCTGCCCTCGATCTTTCCGTGAGTACTGCAAGAAAATCTTTTGAATAGTTGGAAATTCTAAAGAATTTATCCCTTCTTCTAATTCTGCTTCTTCTTCTATTGACTTGCAGGTGCTTTTTCCCCCGTAGGGCAAAAGTCGCTCAGAAAAAAGCTTTAAAAGAGAAATTCCGAGTTGAGACTTTGGCTTCTCGACTATGTATTTGTCGTCACCTTGTCCTTGCTCAACGTTGTCCATTAGAAGTTTTCCACCGTTTGAGTATTTTAAGTAGGATGCTCGTACTACTGACTCGGCAAATTGACGGAATAAAATTGGACGATCGGTTGAATGAACGTCTTCTGTGTTCATGTCGTTTAAAGCTTCTTCTTCGCTCATTGAGTCTTGAGGGTTTGATGGAATGTTGGAAATGTCGAGATTTGGAACTGGCTGCTGTACGCTTGAGATACGACTGAGACTTGACTGGTCATTCGTAGAAACGTTTTCCGCAGCATTACTAGTAATTTTAAACAAATTCTTCGCCCCTCTTAAAAACAGCCGATTCAAGTTAGCAATGCTAACCTTATAAGAAATAACCTTACAATCCTTAAAAAACCTCCACATCTGTTTAGAAGTCATAGTAAAGCTTTCCTCTCTTTCCTTTGCCTCCACTTGTGAGCTGTAAATTTCATACCATTCCTTAAGTCCCGAGTTGAACTGAAGAAGAATTTTCGCGACTTCCTTTTCAGCCCTACTGGGATCATCTTCATTATAAAGCAAATCAGTAACATCAATCAAATTTTTATAAGGATTCGCTTCGACATTTCTTTTCGCCCTTTGAGTAGTAATAACAGGATTCGAAGATTCTTTATTTTTCGGCAGTTCTTTCGGTTTAGACCCTGCCTTTCCAGGTGGTTTTTTCGTAGGGGGGGGTACTTGAGAGGTGTTTGGGACTTCCAATTGTCCAGAAAGAGTCCTGTTGACCATTCGATCTTTTTCAAAAGGTCCAGAATAAACAGACCCATCTTCAAATATCATAGTTCCCATTCCTTCTTTCAAATCATTGACCCATTCCCCTTTATACTTGCTTCCATTCGCATAGTAAAACTCTCCATGGCCATTTCTTTTTCCAAAGGCCCAGTTTCCAACATACCGATTTCTTAGTTGTTTATTTCCTTTATTATCAAGCCAGATATGTACTCCATATCCATGAGGAAGGCCGTCTTTCCACTCGCCTGTGTACTTTTCATTACTCGTGATCCAGTAAATCGTTCCCTGGCCGTTTTGCTTGTCAGCCTGGAAAAGTCCTTCATAATAATTCCCAGATGCGTATTTTAACACCCCATGACCGTGTTTTTTCCCTTTTTCCCAGTACCCTTCATAAGTCTGCCCTGAAGGGTACTTTAAAGTCCCGTAACCCTCCCTTAGGCCTTCCCTCCAGTACCCGGTGTACTCGATGCCATTATCAAACTTAAGACTTCCGTACCCGTTCCTCAGTCCTCTCTTGACTTCCCCTTCATAAACACATTTTTCCCATTCATAAGTCCCTTCGCCTTCAATCTCAGAATTTCGAAAAGTCCCAGAATACTTAAACCCAGGTCCTTCTAAAGTCCCTCTTCCATGAAATAAAGAAAATTGCATATCACCGTTGTACTTCATACCGTTCTTTAATACAGCTTCACCTTTTCCAAAGTAAAGACGATGATGCATAACTGTTGGATTTCGCTCTACCCGCTCAAATTTGAAATTAATGGCAACTTCGGGTTTACCGAGATTTTCAGGGTCTTCTTCGTAGTTCATGGAATCGTATAACTCTGCAGCGTTGTCGTAGACTTCGTTGACGTCGCCTGTCCATGACTGGACGACGTACTTTTCGAGAAGGGTGTTGGGCAAGAAGTAGGTTTGAAGTTTCTTCGGAATTAATGGGTCAGTGTATTCGATCTCGTCGGTTACGAGAGGAAAGTCTGCACTTTTTGATGTTTCATTGAAATAATTGGCCATTATAAATGGGAGCTACCGCGTCTGACCTCATCTCACATTTGGAAGTGGTCTGGCCTAAGGTTGATAAGAATGGGGAAGGATCTATTCAGAGACATTTGATGAATGGGCTGGCTCAGGAGCTGATAACTGCAAGTAAGATTCAGATGTCTGCTGATCTGGCCCTAAGCTACAGCAGTCCATACTTGACCGGTCAAAAGGTGACAAAAGACCAAATAATAGATTTCATATCAAGAGAAACCTCTGTAGACATGCCAAGTATTTCATCAGCTGCAGTAAGGCGGCAAGTCGAGTACTACTTTTCCGACGAGAACTTGGCCTACGACAAGTTTTTCAACGAGAAGATTTTAGAGAACAAAGAAGGTTTCGTGCCATTTGACGCTGTCCTCAAGTGCCAAAGACTAAAAAACCTGAAAGTGACCCAAGAAGGCCTAGTCCAAGCAGTGAGCACTTCAGAGCTTCTTGACTTAGACAATGAAAAAGGCATCCGAAGAAGAGACAACAAGGCAGTCCCCCCTTTAAAGGTAACCAAGAAGGGAAAATCAAACAAACTTCCTGAACAAACTGTTGAAATCTTACTTGTCACCTTTGAAAACGACGCAAAACTCACCTGGAAAGACCTTCGTGACTCATTTCGAAGTAAATTCATTGAAGCCAACGTTGTTTACGTCAGATTTCATGGAAATCACGGGCATGTCGGGGTCTCTGCTGATACTCAAGTCGATCCTATCATTGCCGCTGGCGTCGAAGTCAACGGGCAGAAGGGAATTATTTCAAAACTTTCAGGTGACCAGTTACTTGAATTCTGGAAAGCAAATGGAAGTCATTTCGACATGTGCAGTCAAGGAAATAAAAAAAAAGGACATTTTGAAAAAAATAAAAATATCAACATGGGAGGGAAAATGTTTACAAGTGTCACTCAATTGAAAAATTATGTCAATTCTGTTTTGAATGGAAGTGCTGAAGGGACTGTTGATCCTCATTATCATAATCTGCTTGCTGCTGTCTTTAGGTTGCATCCGAATTTTGAGGAAAAGGGAGTTGGACTTAAGACTTTTGCTATTGGAAAACACCCGGAACACCCTGAGAGCAAATGCTTCTTTGTTGTTAAGGAGGATGGAAGTCTTGAAGATTTTAGTATTAGTAAATGTCTCCAACAGCTTTAATTTATTTTCAGGATTTTAGGGATTTTAGGGTTTTTGATTTGGGAAGTTTTGAGGGAAGATTTGGTTTGGGTTTGTGGTTTGTTTTAATTTCGAGGGTTTATTGATAATTATGAAGGAGGTTTTGTGCAGGTTGTTTTTTTCATTTGTTTGATATCACTGATTTTTTAATTAAAGTTATTTTCTATTCATGTTGAAATAAAAGTTAAATTTGTGATTGATGAGTTGGTTAAGTTCATCTTTTTTAGATTATTTGTATTTTCTTAACTTTATTTTAGATTTTAAAATAATCTAATCATTTTCTAATTAACCAATGCTAATATATCTTTATCAATTGGTTTTCAGTTTTTAGCCTATACTTATTACGAGTTTGATTAGAAGCTTTAATTTATTCATTTCGAAAGTAAATTATGTTAAAATATAGCCTCGATTCATAGCGATATATTAAGAAAAATTAATTCTTTTCCACTTTTACCTTCGTGGATCTTAATTCAAGTTTTATCAATATCCTGTACTCTTAGAGTGAAAAATTATTTCTAGAGTTCATATCCTCCTGAAAAAATATTTATCCAATGACTTAAAAAAACTTAAAATAAAGCTAAAATACTAACTCAAATAAAAATTATACAAAAAAATTTATACTTACATTATTTAACTCAAGTGATGCAGTCGTTGATTTTCCATTAAACGCTATCCCTTTTCTATAACAATAAGTCTTCAACATGCCTTCACTCTAAGTTCACTTATAAAAAATCGTTAGTTTACTAATCAAACATTTGAATCCAATTTCTGATGCAAAAGACCTGAAATCTGCATTCCTTGAATCACTTATCGTCAATAAGAACTTACTAATCATCAAATCTCGGGTTTTGAAGAAATTTAGGGATTGAATGGCTTTTTTACAAGTTTTAAATTTCTACGAAGGGCTTTGTGGATCACTGGAAAATTCGGTAAAGGAAAAAGTTTGAAAATTTTATAATTCTTGGACTTTTGAATCATTTGATAGATTCATTGAGTTGATTTTAATAAAGATTCTATTTATTATTGGTTTTTTAATTTATAAATTGGTTTTGTTGATTCGAGAAAATTTAGTATCACTTTGCTTGATGCAACTTTATTAGCCTTCTGTGGGGTTAATAATTCCATGAGGAAAAGAGAAATTTATACCTAATAAAAAAATAAAAATGGCTATCAGCACGAGGGATTCCCTGGCGGTCTCCCACCCAAGTACTAACCTCGCCTTATGTCGCTTAACTTCAGAGTTCGGATGGGATCTGGTGCTTTAGACATAGTATGGCCGATAACAATGAATAAGTTCAACCATACTATAAATACCATTTATAAAATAATTTTAAAATCATTTTGGCATATCTTTCAATTTTTTGTTCGAATCATTCAAAGAAATCATACAAATTTGGAAATTTATCAATTTTGGACAGTTTAGAATAGTTCTTAAAAGTTTCAATTTTTTAAAGTAAGAAAATTTAAGATTTTATCTGAGAATTAATAGATCTATTATATACTCCCTGAATATTTGAATTACTTCAGAAAATTAAATTTTTTTAATAAGTTCGCTTGGAAATTAAATACAAAATTACTTGAATGAGAACTCCATAATTTATAAGAGTTGTTCATTTACGCAGGTTTACAAATATCGGTAAAATTTTGATAAAGTGCAAACTAAGAATTTTCTATATCCGAGAATCAAATTTTAAAATTTTAGAGATTGGAAGTATTTTATTATTTTAGTTGGCATTTTCTTTATGCTAAAGTAAGTAAAGCTTTTCCAAATACTGAGTTTCGATTATTTCAATGAAATACTTTGAAAGATTCTTACAAGCTACTAAAAACATGAGGTTTAAGAATAGATTCTTTATATTCCAAAAAGATTTTAGAAATTAATGTTTGAAAAATATTTGATAAGTTCAAGTGCAGAATCGAAGGCCTTTGCATTCCAAAAAGGTATAATGATCAATTATTCATTAAGTTTAGGATTAATGGACTTTATTGCAACAATAAATTAAATTTGATTGGAAAATATTAAAAAGTGATAAATTAATAAAATTCGCATACATATTATTAAATAATATTTGAAGAACTAATAAGATATCTAAATTAATCCTAATTTTAATACACAGAAATAAGTTGAATCACTTACAATAATATATTTGCTACTATTCGTAATCACTGGGATCATTTTTTTATGATCAAAGTATATAAAATTTTTTCTAGTCGATGCTTGTTTAGATAAATAGCATGCTTTGCAGAGGTTCGAATCCCAACCCCAATAATCTATAATGAATGAATGAATTTCCGTATCGTCATATTTAGACGGTTCACAATTAATACAACCGGGACTACTCATAAAGAAATAAAAATTATCATCAATTAATGATTCAGAACCACAATAGTCAATTTTCTTTAGTATTTCCATACTTTGGGCATTCCAAATTTTAATATAATAATCATATCCATTACTCAGTAAAATTTGATCATAATTAGAAAATTGCAAGGATTGAATGCATTGATCATGTGCATTTACCTTAAAAATATATTTTTTAGTTTTTGTATTCAAAACAACGATATTTTTATCATATCCACCAGTTGCTACATATATACAAGATTTTGAAAGGGTAAATGAAGATATATGATGAGCATGGTCGTCAATAGTTTGATCGATTAAATCATCTTCAAGTTTAATTGCAATCATATATTTTTTAAATCCTAATATGCATTCATCATTTAAAACTTGCAAGAACCTGCATCTTAATGGTAAATGAATTTTCTTCAATAGATTTCTAGTCGAAAGGCACCATATAATTATGTTTAAATTTGATTCTACAGATACAAGCTTAGATGAATCTGAAATAAATTCAAGTTTCTTTATATTCTTGAAAATATATTTTAGTTTAAAAAATTCTTTAAAGTTAGACCTAAAGTATACAACTATTTTATCATACTTGAAAGCAGCTGCAAAATAAGTATTGTTTACTTTGATACAAGTAGTTTTTCCATATCTTAAAGTAATCTTATTATCACCCAAACTATTTTCTTTTATATTATAAATTCTGAGGATCTTTTCACAATATCTAGAACAGCAATACACCATATCATTTCCTAAAAGTTCAAATAATGGGTTAATAATCAAACACTTAATCTCTTTAATAATAATGAATTTTCTAGTTGAAGCTATTTGAAGAATATCTGATTTATTACAAAATATAAGTGATTGTTCATCATTCGAAAGTTGTAAAAAGTTTCTAATAGAATCAATTTTCATTATTTTCTTTTTATTATTCTTATTATAATATAAAAATTCAATAAATGATCTTGATTCTGGATAGCCTTGCTCTATTCCATATGCAATAAATTCATATTTTCCACTAACAATAATATTAGTTTTTAATGTTAAAAATCGTTCAGTAAAATAAGGAAGCCTTAATTTATTCGTTTTTTCAAATAAAAGATTATTTTTAAACTTCAATATTGAAACTTTGTTGTTGTCTTTTAAGATAAGCACAATATTTGAATTTTTGTTTATTGAAGTTTTGATAAATGAACCAACTCTAATTATTCGAAAATCAAAAAACTCTTGTGCTAGTTGAAGAGTTAACTCAGTCTGTTCTTCATTTCCTAAATATCTAAAAATATTTTTGTCAATATTTTTTGAATTTAACAACTTTATTAATGATTTTATATCAATTAATCCCGAGTTCCCACAGCAACTTTTTGATTGAAAATAAGTTCGTGATCGAAATCCACAAAAAAGGTATTTTTTTAATGAATCTGAATTGCGAAAACGCTTTAAAATTAGTCCTAAACCATTACTACTATCAAAGTAGTCACATTTAAAAGATCCAGACAAGTTCAAAAAATTGTAATTAGAAGTTTCAGAAGTTTCAGAAGTTATTGAATTTTTAGAATTTTTGTATAATTTAAAATTTGAGCGTGGACAATGCTCTGTGCATTTGTAGTTTACTCTGCAGGGGCATAAATCTCTAGAAGCTTTGGTAAAATGATTCTGTTTTTTCATATTATTATATATAAATTGTCTATAATTTAATTAGAATATAGGGAAATGCTATAGTTAAAAATATTATCATTCTTTATAGTGAAATAATACTTGAAAAGGATAAAAAACAATGTAAAATATATTTATTATCTGATTATAAACACTTATAATTTATATGTGAATTGATTTGTAGATGATTATTATAATTAAATTGGCACATCAAATAATTCGATATATCAAATCTTATAATGTTTGAACGCTTGAATACTTTAATATTTTGATGCTCGTTAAAACCTTCAAAAAAAACTTTGAAATTACTTTTTCCATATTTATATAAGATTATTATACTTACTTAATTTTATAAGCTAAAAATGAAGGGCAAATAATAAAAAGGTAGACCTATATAAATAAGATATGATAATTCAAAATTATTTATAAAATGCAACTTTGGATTAAAGATTGACCTGATTTAGTTATTGGATTATAAAAGGATGAATCTTAGATTCATAAATTACAATTTTATATGAATATTTGACTAAAAAGTATTTTAGTATGCCAGTAATTAGAATAACGTTAGACATCTATATAAGTAAGTGGCTTCTTTAATAAAGTAAATTATTTTAATATATTTTTTCATTGAAATTAATTATGTTTCGATGCTTTTATTTTGGATGATTAAGACTGTTGATTGAACTATATATCACTAATAGGTCCAAGATGCTTTTTCTCAAGAGAGACGATTATTAAGACAAACTATTGACTAATGTTGATATGAGAGTAAATGTATACAGTATAAATAATATAAAAATGAAATCCAAAGATAGACTCAAGAAAACTCTACAAAAACATTAAAATTATAATAAAATGATAGAATAAAGCTCGTCCTTTTCAATATTTTTTTAAATTATATCTTAATGACTTTCATCAACGAAAAGGCTTTAAGATTTTCTAGAATCTTAATATTATCTTAAAATTTTTTTCAGTATACCCATTTTGATTTCATCTGAAATTTTAAATGGGTTTATCATGATTTATAAAAAATCTTTAAGTCAAGAAAGATTAAAGTAATCCCGAAACATGTTAAAAAACAAAGGTTCTAATGAATTTTAGTCTATAATTTATAATAATTTATTCAGGCTGAAATTGGGAACATAATTTTTTCTTTTGAGTAAATGTTTTCTTATAGGATTTTGGTAATTTCATTGGTATTGAAACCTTTATTAACTTTTGCTTATTGATGTAATGTATAAGAATTACTGGAAAGATGTTATTCAAAAGAGAAGTTTAAAGAAATCTATGAAAATCTTAATTATCTAAGAATACATAAGCAACAAAAACACTACTTAATCTAAACTATTTATAATTTCAATACACATATGCTACTAGAATCACTTAGAATCATATATTTGTTTCTATTCGTAATCACAGGAGAATGATTTTTTAAATTAAAGTAAAATAAACCATCAATCACCGAATCATTTTCAAATTTTGAATACATTTTTCTATTAGTATCATCAAAACTTCTCTCAGCATGTAAATATGGTGATTTATTTAATCTTTTTACACGGTTGGTTTCTAAATTCAAACATTTTTTAAAATCTTCAATAAGGAAAAAAAGAGTTTCTACAGAGTAATAAACTTTATTCACAAGATCGTTAAGATCTCGCATTGAAAAAATACAGTTATTACATATCTTTCTTTCTTCAAATATTTCACGGTACTTGTTATAACTCTGATTACCGTAATCTTTATAGTTATTATAATCATAATATTGTCGAACATTCCTAAAATATTCAATATTTTTAAGTATTTCCATACTTTGTAAATTCCAAACTTTTATCATATAATCATACCCATTACTTATTAAAACTTCATCATCATCAGAAAATTTTAAGGAGTGAATGCATCCTTGATGTGCCATTTCCTTAGATATGCAAGATCGAGTTTTAGTATTCCAAACTATGATTTTTTTATCATGCCCACCGGTCCCGAAATATTTAAAGGATTTTGAAATAGTAAGTGATGAAACTTCATCAATATGCTCAGTATAGTTATCAATTATTTCACCTTCAAGTTTAATTATAGTAATATTCTTATTTATTCTCAATATACATTTATTGTTTAAAACTTGCAGAAAAATGCATTCGAGTGGTAAATTTATTTTTTTAAATACATTTCTAGTTGAAAGGCACCAAATTATTATCATTAAATTTGATCCTACTGAAACAAGCTTAGATGAATCTGAAAGAAATTCTAGTTTCTTTATTTTCATTGAATAGTGTTTTAAACTAAAAAAGTCTTTCAAGTCAGGAACGGTATAAACCAATATTTTCTTATTATTATTAAAAGCAGCAACAAAATAAAAGTTATTAAGCTTTATACGATTAGTTTTTCCATATTTCAAAGTGATATTTTCAGTGAAACTATTATCATTTATATTATAAACTTTTAGAACCTTTTCAAGATATCTGGAGCAGCAGTACACTTTATCATTTCCTAAAATTTCAAAAAGTGGGTTATTAATAAAAAAATTGATTTTTTTAAAAACTATAAATTTTCTCGTTGAAGCTATTTGAACAACGTTTAATTTATTGCAAAATATTAAAAATTCTTCATTATTTGAAAGTTGTATATAATTTCTAATAGAATCAATTTTCATTAGTTTCCTTTTAATAATATTATAAAAGAAAAATTCAATAAATGTCCCTGATTCAGGATAATCTTTCTCTATTCCATATGCTATAAATTCATACTTTCCACTTAGAATAATATTAGTTTTTAATTCTAAAGATTGTTCAGGAAAATAAGGTAGTCTTGATTTTTTTATTTTTTTCAGTTTGAGATCATTTGTATACTTAAATATTGAAAATTTGTGATTTTCTTTCATGATCATCATAATTTGGGAATTTTTGTTTAATGAAGTTTTGGCAATTGGATATATCCTGATCAATCTAAAACCAAAGAAATTTTGTACTAATTTAAGAGCTAATTGAATTTTCGCTCTGTATTCCATGTTTTTAAAGGTATTATAGTTATATTTCATTGGATTCAGCCACTTTAATAATGAATTTATATCAATTAACCCAGTGTTGGAACAATTTTGCATTTTACATAAATAATTTGAAGAACGATATTTATAATTATTATAACAATTCTCATAAAGTCCCTTAAATCCATGACAAGTAAAAGAAATATCATTTTTATCAAGTTTCTTTAGGTCGAATGCGGATTCAATAGATGAATCATCTAAAGGTAATTTAGAATTCCAATAAAAATTTTCTTCAAAAAAATTGTGAGGATTATCAGAATTTTCAGATGTTATAGAATCTCTGTATAATTTGAAATTTGAGCGTGGGCAATGCTCTCTGCATTTGTAATTAACTTTGCAGGGGCATAAATCTTTAGAAGTTTTGAAAAAATTATTCTGTTTTTTCATATTATTATTATATGTATTCTGTCTACATTTCTTATTAAAATATGGGATAAATCTTAATCAAAAAAATTATTATAAAATAATTTCTCAGAGTACTATTCTAATGATAAAAATCGTCGAAATTTGAATATCCTATCAAGGAAGAAAACTTTACTTCTTTTCACATGAATACTTATATGAAATTTAATTTGATCATAAAAATTACATCAAAATGGTCTTATAATAATCATTTGAAATCACTTGTCTTATTTGTAAGTTAATGTTTAGGAAATATTAATATAATCATATAGTCTTACAATTAATTTTTTTGTATATTTGGTATAAAAGTGATAATCTTATCAAGGTACTAATATTTTGATAAAATCAGAACATGGTTGAATGCTCGATTAAATCTAAAAGAAATATATATTGTTTAAATTATTATGTTGGTTTAATTTTATTAGCTAAAAAAATGTAGGGCATTTAATAAAAATATAGATCTAAACAATTGATAAGATAATTATAATTTAAATACTAACTTGGATTAATTATTAATAATATTTGTGGTTTGATAATCAAAGTATGAATCTTCAAGTAATTGAATAGTTTCATAATACAAAATATCATACTTTTATCATAGAAATCTTTGAGGTCCACCAAATATCCATAATTCTCCATAAATATGATATACTAGATAACTATTAGAATTATCAAGTTTAATATTTCATATTCTGATTTTTTATCGAGTAATTTTGATAATTGTTCATTAATATCATATTTCTTTTTCTTTCGTAGATAATTGAAAAATCTTTCTTATTTATTTTTAAGAAGCTGAGATCTTTATCAATAATTATAAGAAATATTTTCCAATTGACTTTTATAAGTATCTCCATGTATGGGATCACCTTATACAGGGATTTATTTGAAAGAGAAATTTTAATAGGCTTCATAAATATGATTTTATTAATGCCTATTCTTTATTGGCATTTAATCAGATGTTTTGTTCTAATTACCTATCTCACTTATAAAAAAAATAACATTTAGACAAGGGTATTGGTAAAACTTTAAAGCATAGTTCATCCATGATCATAGTTAAGACACAGACTCATCCTTATCTATTATTTGAGCTTTAGAACCGAGTAAATCAAATAAAAACACTTAAAATGAGATTAATTTTCATATGAATTAGAATTGGGTACTACTAATTTAAAAGATTTACTTAAAGTATTTAAGATGCATTTAAGATTTATTTCAATCTAAAAGAATTATACTATAGTATAAATTATAAGAAGATAAACTTCTTGAAATATGTAATTTTTTTTATATAAAAAATTTATAATTGTCAACTCTTTTTGAAAAATTATTGAGACAAACATAAATTTGTGATATTTCAATGACCTTATTATCATTTATAGTTAAGTATCTAATATTATTATCAAAATTTGAAATTCAACAGCTTTTATCGCAGGTTTTATAGTTCTATATTAAAGAGTGCTGGTATAATGCTGCTATTTTTATAAACACAAATTAATCTTGCGATATAGATATTATTAATTTAGAGATAACTTGAATAGATAATATTTACTAATCATGTTGAAATTATGAGAGTATTCTTTTTTCTTGATTTTTGATGAAAATTTTTTAAAGGATTTAATGATTTATTAGTCTGCAAAAATTCTCAACAGTCTGAACTTTTAAAGACTTTGCATTTATAACTTATATTCAGTGTAAGCTTTAGAGTCAAACAGTGCAAAAAATTGCTGGATGTTTAAAGAAGCAATTAAGTTAATATTATTTTAATTTTTTGAATGATAAACACTACAAATCATATGGGAAACATTCTTTTGATATTAACAGTAACTCTGCAATTCTTTGATTGATACTGAATTTAAATTTTATTTTTATTTCTAGTACTTATTTAACTTATCATTAATGCTTATTTCATAATAATTAAATACCTCAAGATTATTGAGAAAACAGTTACCTTTACAGTTAAATGATAATTTTAGGACTTGAAGAGATATTTGGAATAATAGATATTAACTTCAACTTTTGTCAAATCAACAAAAACAATTTTATTTTTTCCAATAAATTTACAATTTAATTTTCTGAATATCTCTAAATATCCCTTCTTGTTCATGAGCATATATTTAACCAGCTCTTAATTTTATTCAATTATCTCACAAATAAGGCAATAAATCTTGAGTGACTTCAAAAAAGTTGGAGAACTCTTTCTAGTGAACCATTCAAAGAAAATTAGATTTCCATACTAATGACCATAATTCTATGAATATATTATTTTAACCCATCAACCGCTGATTTTATGTCTTAAAAACCTTAAATACTAAATTAAGGATGATAATATTAGAAATCTAATAATAACTCTTAAGACTAGCTGAATTCAAAGTAATCATCAGAATAAAATTCCTTCACCAATTACTAATACCACAAAACCTTCTATAAATGAGCATTGATAAAATTCCTAATAAACTGTATAATAGCATTAAAACCCAAGCATACATTATATATTTTTAACAAGGACTAATTTTAAGGAAATTTGGAGATTTATATGAAATGAATATCAATCATAAATATTTCAGGCTGATTAATTTAAACTATATCTGCTATCTCTTCAAATTAAAATCACTCAATTTTGCACTGAAAAAAATCAAGATGCATTAAATATAACTATTTATTTACAATTCTGTTCTTGCCTTAGTATATCTCTTTCCATATAATTTAAAATGAATCTATATAATATCTGAATAATCATAAAATATAGCAGGCTTTAATGATTAATTTACTATTTTAAAACAGAAAATTAATTGATCTTAAAAATTGAAAATAAATTTATTGAATAACTTCACCAATATCCATAAAAATTATATATTTAATTAACCTATTAACTAACTCTATGGCTCGTAATTATTTTTGTACTGTAATCCATATTTAGATTGATTGCATTCCGGATAACGATCAATCCAATTTTTATGATATGTCTGTATATCCTCATTTTCACTCAGATTAACATAAGATCCTGTTTTTAAATCATAAACATTTACTAAGTTTCCGATACTGCATCCTTAATTTTCTTTTACGATATGGCCATCTCCCTTAATATATCTAACAGTCTTTCTAGTCAATACCTAAGTATTTAATACATAAAAAAATATACTTTTTATCGTTTGTTAACATGAAATCTATTGGATTTGGAGGATTACGATATCTTATACAAGGAATCATCTCTATTGCCTTAGCTCTCTTTTCTTCTGGTGTTTTCGAGTTAAAAGCTATATTTCTCTAACAGTGGTGAGTTTTTTTTAAATTTTTTTTATGCGATTTTGATTTTGATTTAAGTTTATTTATCTTATCTTCCATTTCATTGATGAAAGTATCTTTGTCTTGATTAATCTTGGTCTTATTATCAATTTCTTTCTTTAATTTTTTAATCAAATCATTTTTCTGATCCTTCATTTGAGATATTATTTCTGAATTATTTTTTTGTTTATCTTCACTATTATATATTGAGGTTTTAATCATATCATTTTCCTCATCCTTCATTATTTCTGAATTATTTTTTTGTTTATCTTCACTATTATATATTGAGGATTCAATTGTTTGTTTCAATGATTTAATATCTTTAGTATATTGTTTTTTTTTTCTTTTGTTAGATTCATTTAATTCTATGTTTTCATTTTTCAGATTTCGTAAATACTTATTTTTAAGCTCTAAAGATATCTTCAAATCATTGATATCTTTTTTTATTTCAGATTGATCTTCCTGAAGTTTTATAATTTCATCATTTCTTGACTCTAATTTATTCCTTTCTTTAAGTTTTTTTATAAAATTCTCAAGCCGACAAGTATTTTGTATTAATTTTTCTTTTTCTGATTTCAATTGATTATGGAGATTACATTCAATTTTTAATTTTTTTTCAAGATCTTCAAAATTTTGCTTCAATCTTTCGTAATCACAATTATCATGTGAATGAATTAAGATATTATTTAAATTACTTTTCATCTCATCCAATTCTTGGTTTTAAATGTTTTTTTCATTGATTAATTTACTCATTTCTTTATCAATTTTATTAATTTCTTTAGTTTTTTTCTTTAGTTTTGAAGATGCTTCATCAATTTCTTCAGTTTTCTTCGATATAAATAAATCTCTTTCTCTCTCCAATTTTAAAAGGTGAGACTCGAAAGTTTCCATATTTCTTTGTTTTTCTCTTATTTTGTTTTCTTCATTATGCTGATTTTTTAAATTTTCAATTTCATTTTTCAAAATTATAATCTTACTTTCTAATTCGTGTATTTTTTGATTTTTTTCAATACGTAGTCCATTTATTTCATCTACTTTTTTTTGTATTTCATTTTCAAAATTTATTTTCTCTAAAATTTTGGAATTTTTTAGATTATCTAACTGCTCTAGTCGTTGATTCGATTTTTTTTCAAGTTGTTGATTTGTGTTATTCATCTGCTCTATTAAAACTATCATTTCTTCTCTATTATTAATTCTAGATTTTAGTAAATTTTCATCAATTTCCTGAAGTGATCTAATTTCTTGTGCTTTTTCAAGTTCCAATTTTTTATTGTTGGATTTTATATTTTTTTCAAGTTTCTTCATTTTTTTCAGTAGATTCAAATTTTGATTACTCTTTAATTTAAGATTTGCATATAAAATAGTATGATCATGATATGATTTACTCTTATTTATATCCAAAGCTCTTGGAAAGTTTTGTAATATTTCTTCGAATTTATGCTCCTCGATAATACCTTCATTACATTTAAGGGTCCATAGTGAATTCTCTGCAAAAAATATAACCTGACCTTCTTCATAATATGGAGGATAAAATTTAATTGATTCTGATTCAATTTTTATATTCAAGGTTTCAACAAACCCAATTAATAGATCGATTTTAAAGATTTCTTTATTAGCAAGTCCATCTTCAAGGTATCCCCCAAAAATTATTGCACTCGAATCAGTATTTATACAACAAGGATTTAAAAGTCTTATAGGTAATTCAAATTCTTCTTTTACAATAGTAAATTTATCATTTCTAAGGTTAATTGAATAAACTTGATTAGATATGTTGTAAGTATCATTTATTTTTATTTTTCCTCCAACAAGATAAACCT
The DNA here is from genome assembly GCA_006503475.1 of Stentor roeselii. Classification (NCBI taxonomy): domain Eukaryota; phylum Ciliophora; class Heterotrichea; order Heterotrichida; family Stentoridae; genus Stentor; species Stentor roeselii. Next base: position 25,720 of record RSEH01000230.1, on the reverse strand, counting down.
TATTATCATAATAAAAAACTCCTGATGATATCAAATCTTTCAAAGAGTTGGCTGATGGATTTTTTTCATTACTATGTAAAATTACTTCCCATCTTTTGTCATCAAAACTATATCTTAAAATTTCAGATCCTTCATCAGGTGATTCTTCATTATTTGGATCAGTTTTACAAGTACCTCCAATACAATAATAGTAATTTTTATATTCGAAAATATGACCTTCTTTCATTCGGCAAGGCATCGAATCTATTTTTGTAATTAAAGAATCTTTTGGATTTATTATATAAACTCTGTTTGTTAGTTTGCCTTCCGATGTGGTCCCTCCAGCTAAAATTATTTTTCCTCGAGATGTTATACCAACAGCAGAATCTTCATAGCATCGAAATTTTTCGACTACCTTCTGTTCTTGAATACCTTCTGATGAGAATCTGATGAGAATTTTTTTTATACGATCAAAATAGCAGCAAGTTGGAAATATTGGTTTAAGGTTTTGATTTTCATGAGAATCAATGCTGATTTCATATAAATTTTTTTTTGATTGTTGAGATAAATCTAAATCTTGGTTAGATCCTTCAGTATTGTGGTTGGGTGATGATCCAGTATTTCCCATAATTATATAGAATAAATTAAATATGGAAATTTGAAGTCAATTTTGCATGGGATCAACATATTTATAATTTAATTTTAAAGCCTTAAAAAGTTTAAAAAACTATCCAATCAGATAAAATGATATCAAGTCTGCTTTTAAATCACTAGAATTGTTTAAAGTGCAATCATAGTTTCATATTCGAGCCAAAGTAAGTTATTTTAAAACAAGAAGATAAATAATAAGAATAAGGTAAAAAACTCTTCAAGATTTCAATAGAAATTAAGTTGATTTAGCATAAGGCTACAATATATTAAAGCAGCATAAACTTTCTTAAATTATAAAACATTTCAGATAGAATTCAACTGAAAAGGTAAGTTTATATCTCAATTTTTCCTTTTGTATGGCTAATTCTCGTATGCAATCATTAACAAATAAAGTTTATAATATTTAATTATATTCTAATCTTTATTTATAGATATCATATTTAGGAAATTTGACTGGAAAGGATTAATATTAAGAATTTATTATCAGGAATTTAATTGATGAGGTAAGTCAATAATTTACAATATAATAATATCTATAAGGTGTTGTATGATATTTAATTTTTGTTTATCAAGAATTTAACTACTTATTATTAATCTACTTACTGTGGTGAAAGTATTCATTTAGAACGATTGCATTCAGGATAACGAGAAAACCAATATTCGTGGTATTTATGAACATAATCATTCTCGGTATAATCATGTGGTTCTTCAGATTTTGTTATTGTGTTGTAAACATTGACTAATCACTCAATATGATGTCCTTCATTATTTTTACTAGATTTCCATGTTGCTAATTTTATTTACAATCTTCTTAATTTATACCTAATTTTTCATTACATACAAATAAATAATTTTCATCATTTGTCATCATAATATCTTTGACTTTATAAAAAAAAGTGTTAAAATCTCTTCCTAACATTTGGTATGCCAGCATTTTTTTTTCTTCAAAGCTTTTTGAATTAAAAGCTATATTTCACTTACAATTTTGATTTTTCGTTCTATATCTTTCATCTTCTTTTAATTTTTGATGAAGTTTAATAATTCTTTCACTCAATTTATTGATTTTTTTTTGCTTATCTTCGATATTTTGATCTAGAGTTTTATTTTTTTGTTTAAGATCCGAAATCTCTTGATCCAGTTCTGAATATACTTCAGTTTTCTCAAACTCTTTTTTTAATGAATCATATTCTAATTTCAAATTTTTAATATCTTTAGTTCCCTTTTTTTTATCATCTTTGAGCTTATTTTTCAATTCTTTCACCTTCTCAGTTACATCTTCTAAATTTTCATGAATTTCATTGTAATTTTCGATTAATTCATCTTTATCTTGTACATATTTCTCAATTTCATTATTTCTTAATTCTAGCTCGTTCGTTCTTTTAAAACTTTCTTCTAGAAGCTCGTTCGTCCTTCTTTTAAAATTTTCTTCTAGATCTTCTTTAATAATCCCAAGCTGATTAATTTTTGATTTTAATTTTTCTTCTTGAATTTTTAAATTATTGTTTAAATTACTTTTGATTTTGAATTCTTCTTCAAGATCTTCAAAATTTTGCTTTAATAATTCATAATAATCATGACTGTGTATATGAAACCGAATGAGACTTAAATTATCTCCGATCTCATCAATCTCCTGTTTGTACATTTCTTTTTCATTCATTAATTTTTGTTTTTGGTTTTTGATTTCACATATTTCATCCTTTTTTTCTTTTAGTTGTTTACCTAATTTGTCGATTTCTTGATTATTCTCGTCAATTAAATTATCTTTTTCTGTCTCTAATGTTTTAATTAGAGCTTCAAGTTTTTTTATTTTATTTTCTAGTTCTTTTACAGTACTTTCATTTCCATGCTGATTATTTAATATTATGATTTTATCTTTTAAACTTTGAATTTGAATTTTCGAATCATCAATTTTTTTATTTTTCTGAATAACTAGTTTATCTAGATTTTTAGACATTTTTTGTATAGATTCTTTAAATTTTCTTTTATCTAAACATATAGATTCTTTACTCCTATCCAATTCATCCAGTTTTTTTGTTAATTTCGTTTCGAATTCTGATTTTTTATGATATTTCTCTTTAATTAAACGATCGATTTCATAAAAATTCGCAACACCAAGATTAGAAAAAATTTCATCAATTTTCTCTTTTTTTCTATTTATTTCATCTTTTTCGTTTCCTAGGTTTTTATTTTTATTTTTTAAATTGTCGAACTCAGCTTCTAGGCTTTTAATTTTTTGTTTTAAATCAGAGTTACGATTACTCTTTAGAATAAGTTTTGAATTAAAAGCAATATGATCATTATCTGATTTATTTATATTTGTTTTTAATTTTTTTAAATTTTTTTGTAATATTCCCTCGAATTTATGCTCAATTATGATATCTTCATTATAGTTAAGACTCCATAATGAATTTTCTCCAAAAATTATGACTTTACCTTCTTCATAATATGGAGGATAAGATTTTATTGATTCTATTTTTATTTTCAAGGTTTCAACCAATTCAGTTGAAAAGTCGATCTTAAAGATTTCTTGGTTATTAAGTCCATTCTCAAGGAATCCTCCTGAAATTATTGCAGTTGACCCGATACAGATGCAAAAACTGTTTATAAGGCTGATTGGCATCACAAACTTTTCCTCCAAGAAGGTAAATTTATTATTTCTGAGGTTTATTGAATAAACTTGATCAGTAGTTATGAACTTTGCATACATTTTTATTTTTCCTCCTACAAGATAAGCCTTATTATCATAAAAAAAAACTCCTGGTGAAATTAAGTCTTTCAGAGAAGTTTTTAATGGATTTTTTTCATTGTGATGTAAAATAACTTCCCACCTTTTATCATCAAAATTATATCTTAAAATTTCAGATCCTTCATCAGGTGATTCTTCATTATTTGGATCAGTTTTACAAGTACCTCCAATACAATAATAGTAATTTTTATATTCAAAAATATGACCTTCTTTCATTCGGCAAGGCATGGAATCTATTTCTGTAATTAAAGAATCTTTTGGACTTATAATATAAACTTTGTTTGTTAGTTTGCCGTTTAATTTGGTCCCTCCAGCTAAAATTATTTTTCCTTGAGATGTTATTCCAACAGCAGAATTTTCATAGCATCCAAAATTTTCAACTGATTGTTTTTCGATCCTCTCTGGTGACAATCTGATTAGAATTTTATTATAACGATCAAAGTAACAACAATTTGAAAAATTCTGTTCAAAATTCTCAATGACTGGTGATCCAGCAAAATTCATAATTATATAGAATAAATTAAAAATGGAAAATTTTAAGTGAATTTTTTAGTCTATGAGCCTTTATTAGAAATGATTTGGGTAAATCTTGGGTATTTAAAGTTGACATCAAGCGCTCATTGATGATTGAAGATGATTATTGATTTGAGTGATTTCCCATCTTTAAATACTATGGTATTTTCTTAAAGGTATTATTTTTTACTGTTTATTCTAAATGGCTACAAAAAATAGTGACATTTTTTATTTTTACCGAAAAAAGCGAGAAAATGAATACCAAAAAAAACAAAATAAATAGACCTGGTTAAAAAAGTATCTAAATATTTTATAAATTTGACCACGAATTACCCAGTAAGTTTTTGATTCCATCTTATGAGATCCTTTTTGCTAATCCATCTTATGAGACCCTTTTTTCTATATTTAGTTTCAGGACTCTTTTAACTACAAAATAAGAAACAGATATAATGAATATGTAAAAATGTTTTGAAATTACTATGAAATTTAAAAATATCTATTTATTCTATCGATATTGACCTTGAATTTGCCAATAAATTGCTAATGCGATCTCATGACCCTGATATTTGCTAACTCCATTTCATGTTAGTCTATTTTCGTCTATATTTAGCCACCAGATAGACAATATAAATTTACTAGAATTGATGGTTTTGACAATGGACTGAAGGATAAACAAAATAATTTATTCATTATATATTATATTAAATGATTATAAGTAGGCTTATCAAACTGCATGACTGAGCTTATTGTTCTCTGAAATCTCTCGCTCTATCGCTGGGGGTGGTGAGAGAAGTGAGGCCACACAATTGTTTACTGCAGTAGATAACAAATAGAAAAGAGTAAAATTAATTAATTATACCATTTTTTTGCGTATAATATACAAAATGTCTGATATCGAATTATAAGATTTTACCCAGCCTCAATATATAATGAAAATTTGGTTAGAAATAATCAAGAAAGCCTTGCAATCTGATTTATATGTGATTTATGTTGAGTTTGATAATATATGTCAAATCAGAAAGTCATATCTTAGGTGATTCTTCATTATCCAGTTAATATATAAAAATACCATATGCGATGCTGGATGATAAAGATATAAAGAGAATGGTTTTATCGTTAATAATTCACTATTTATCCTAAAATTCATAGAGCATCAACATTTTACTTTGTAAGCTCTTGTTGAAATGACTGGAAGATTTACAGGTAAAGTTACAGATCATTCACTTATCATTCATAGAAGGCGACAAAATGTATTTGAGATATAAGCTTCTTTTAGATTATATTATTGATGCAGTTATTGATTGTTTTATGAAAGCAAGAAAGTAAAAAAACTTGTGAATTATTTGATAAAACATGATTGATGGAAATTAGATACATCTATCCTTGACGTTGTGGAATTATTGCTCAGCCTCGGTGTGAGCTATTTTGGTAAAATTTGCCGAAGTTCTGAAATGATTTAAATAGATATTCTTGATCGTTTCGTCAAGTTCTCTTCGAATCTGTTTTTACTTGATTTTGAATAAAAAAATTTGGATCCGTATCCGAAATAAAACTTGAAATTAAGCGTTCGTCTGAAAATTATAGTAAATCACTAGAAAATGCGAAGATCTATGAGATAAAGTGCAAAAGAAAAATGATGCTAAAATTAAAGAGTTGGAGGTTAGAAAGATCATATTTCGATATTGATGAATCATCTTGCCTAAGTCTGAAGACAGAGATTGAAAAAATAATCAAAACCACAAACCTAACATGAGCTAATAGAAATATTAATTTTCTTAAAATAATTCAATTTTATACAACATATTTTTAGGTTTGATAAATAACCTATTACCGATCATTTCAATATTATCTCTATTATCCTTGAATAATTCATTTTATTAAATAATCCAAACTTTAAAGCTACAAGACACATAATTTTTTCTTTCATTTCAATTTACTCAGTGAAGTTTAACATTTACCAAATCTAATCTCAATTAAATTTAATTTATAGATGATTTCAACAAATTTCTTCGCAATAACTATATAATGTTTCAAATTTTTAATAATTTTAAGTAAAGATTTTTTAAGCCAATAATTAGATTAACTATAAAGATATTAGAATTTATATTAGGTTAATGTATTGAAATTCAATTCTTGTAATTTTTCCTCTATATCTTTCTTTAAAGCCACAGCTTGATTTTCATAAAATTTGATATATACTAATAATGTTTTATTGATGATTTCATGCAACTCTTTTGGATATTCATTTGATTCCTGGTCCCTTAGTAATGAAGTGCAAGTCTTATAAAGAAAGTCCATGCTTTTTAGTTCATCTTTTATAGCAAGTGCTAAATAAGTTAATTCTCTTTGTAAATCTTGTATTTCTTGATTATTTTTTATAATATCTTTATCTAATGACGAGATGTCGTCTTCTGATTCTTTTATGTTATTTAATATATTCCGATTATTTTCACTTAAACTTTTAATTTCCATATTTGTTGAACTCAATAACTTTTCTAATTCAGAAGAGTAAATATCTCTCTTCATAACATCTAATTTATCTATTTGTTTATCGAGTAAATCTTTCATTCCATTGAACCTTTTTGTGTGATTTTTAGAAATTGACTTAGATTTTCTTATTTCACCTTGAATTTTTGGGATTTCTTTGTTTAAGGATGCAATTTCAGAATTAAGATTTATTATCGCTGCCTCATATCGATCAATGTTGGGAATAGTATGAATGATTTTAAACCATGGCATTGAATCAGCACTTCCAATCCAAGTTGTTGTAATTGGCCAAACCATATTCTTACCATTTGAATTAGACTTAGGTGTATATTCAACACTAAAGTTTTTACCTTCAATTACAGCCTTGTACGATTTACCTTCAGAAAACATTAGATTTCCATGTTCAAAAAACTCATCTAAATTATTCTTTGGTACAATTCGATATTTTTCGGATAAAACAACCAAATGAATTAATTTACCTTGATAGTCCTTAGCTTTTCCACAATTTTTATTCTCTATAATTTCATCAGCGTCTAAATTTCGAATTTCATTTATTGCATTAACAATAGCTTCATTTGATGCAGTATTAACAATAAGATCTTTATGAGGAAGCTGCTTAAAATTAAATAGTTCCTGATCATAAGATCCAGTGCTATATTCTTTTATCTCTTTATCTAAATTTAGTTTTAATCTCTTCAACTCACCAAGTTTTTCTTCAAATTTAATAATTTTTTCATCAGCGTCAACTTTCATGGACTGATAATACTCTACTTTACTTCTTTGATTAGTAATTACCATCTCTTGATTTTTAAAAAACGAGTCATATTTTTTTTTTATCTCTTGAATGGTAAAAACTCCATTAAAATTTGGATCCTTTTTTATAACTGTAATTTTTTCTAGCTTTTTTTCTAAACTCCTGATGTGATTACTAGAAGATTCAAAATTTTTAAAGCTATCAGATATAAAATTCTTTATTTTTGCTTTATTTTCAAAATTTTTATTGTTACTATCTTCTAAAACCTTTATTTTTTTTGGAAGTTCCTCTTTAAATGATTTACATAGAAAGTGAGTCCATGTATGGGTAGTAGTCGTAATACAATTTTCAAATAACTTTTTATTTTCCGGAGATAAATAAGTTGAATTAAACATATTTTTATCTATTCCTTTTGAATCACGAATCAAGTTTAATAAATTAGATCTTCTCCTTGTATCTGAAACTGAAATAAATTGAAGATGTTTTTTATCAATTATTTTTTGTAGTTTTAACCAGATTCTTCTTCTAAATTTGTAATATTGGATATTAGCATGGTCGAAATAGGATTTATTATTGTTGATTATTTCGATATTTCTACTGATTTCTTGGATGTATTCGTCTATTCTTGCTTTGAGACCACTTTCAGCATTTTGATCATCAGGGTGTTTTGTTATCAGGATATAAAATGAATTTATTATTGAATCATCTTGGATAAAGTCTGGTAAAATTTCAGATAAGTTTTCGATTTCTGAGAGCGCGGAATTTCCTCTTTCTAATAAAAATGAAAAATAAGGAATTATAAATACTACAGCTTTTATCATTGATGCTTTGTTAATTGCTTCATTGATACTTATTTTACTGCAGAGCTCGTACTCAGCCCCTCGAGTATCAGTGAAACCTGGGCAATCTGTTAGTAGATAAGTATCTTCACCCAATTTTATTTCAAATCCTTGTGTGAGTAAAGTTTCTGAAGTCCCAACAGACTGTCCTATCTTCGGAAATCTTTCAGGAAATTTTTCTTTAAGTTCAACAATATTTTCTTCAAATCTAGATTTAGTCTCTTTAAGATTTGCTTTAAGTAAATAGCATGCAGTTGTGCTTTTTCCTGAGCCTGTTCCTCCAAGTAGTAAAATTAATGGTTTTTTTTTTAATTTTTTAGCTTCTTCCTCTGATTTCATCAGTAATTTAATGCAACTTTTATGATTTAGAGCTTTTTCTTTGTTGATAAAGGACTCATAGTTTGCGTTTAATGCACATCTTAGAAGCACTTTTTCAGAATTTTTTTCTATTTGCAATTCATTTTTATAAATATTTACTATTTTATTCAAAGTTTCTTCAATTTTATTTTCTCTGAATATTGAAAAATTCTTTAAATGGTTGATTTCTATTTTCTTGCAATTGTTGGCTAAAAATGAGTCTAATATATGCGACTTTAATTCAGGTATATTAGAAATGAAATTTCTAAGTTTTCTTTTTTCTTTTAAGATAATTTTATATTGTTCATGTTTTCTCAAGTTTGGATCAGTATTTTCAATTATTTTGATATGCTCATCAGCCTCAATTTCATCTATTTTTAATTCTTTTATTAATGAATATTTTGCCTTAAAGTCCCTGTCGAATTTCTTAAAACCATCATATTGTATTTTTGAGTTGAAAACAATAAGACTGTTTGGTTCAATAGGACAGTGAATAGTTATAACATATATTGATTTAGTTGTAGTTGATTTTAATATAACTTTTAAAGTTTTCTTATATTCATATGTAAGATGGTCTTCCGATTTAACTTTGTATTCATCTTCAAGAATGTGCTGAGAAATAATATCTACTTTCTTTGGACTTTTTTCTCTGATATATGATAATAAGCCTATTTCTGTATATCCTTTAATGATTAACTGTAATTCTTTTGATTTTTTTGTAATTTTTATAGAATTTTGATTATTTAATTGAATATCGATTGAATATTCGGATTTATTGAATGATTCAATGAAATTATTTACCAAAGTAGCTTTTGTTACATAGTCTTTGATAATTAAAAATTTTCCTCTGAAAAAGTTGGTATCATTTTCTAGTAATGATAATAAACCAGATTTCTGTGCAGGTTTCTTCTCAATAATAAAATTTATCCAGGAAAAAAAATTCCAGTCTTCGATATCAGACTCATCTGATAAAACATTCAGGTATTTATCCATGATATATTTTTTCTTGATTCCAATCTCATTTATAATTTCTTCTTCAACTTGATATTTTTCTATCAGATTTAATATATCTTTAATTTTAGATTCAGATTTGATAATAATTATTATATCTCTGCTGGTTGCTGTACTAAGTCGCCGAAAGCATTCAAGTTCAAGTATAATATTAAACGAATCCCATAATTGTCCAAATAAATTCAACCTTTCCAACTGATTAAGTTTCTGAATATACAAGTCTCGATTCTCGGTATCTTGAGTAAAAATCAATGAAATAGCATTCAAGTCAAAAATTAAATCCTCTGGAAGTACGATTGAATCCTGAATAGTAAACTCCGACTGAATCAAAGAATTTAAACAAATTTCAATATCTTTAGAAACAAAAGGATTCAAATTCGATTCAATCTTGTGCTGAAGTGACTCAAACACCTCTTCAATAGATTTTCCTGCTTTGGTTTGAGACCCTCCTTTCAATCCGCAAACTTTTCCTATTAAAATAGTTTCTGAAAGATTATCATAAACAACCCCGATGTTGTTTCCACAAAAATGTCCAAATTTCTTCATTTCTACTTCAACTAGTTTCAAATCGAGATTTTTCCTCAGAATTTTTCCATTCCAATAAAGTTGACCTTTTAGAAGGGAGTTATCCATATAAATATAGATTGATTCACCCGAAGGGAGATTTTTTGGTTTTCCATTGATTTTGAGTCTAACTTTATTAGTTCCGCAATCGTCTTCATTCCATGCATCACCTAAATATAATATAGACATTTATATTATATATAAACTTCCTACTCTTAAGTATTTTAAGTCCAACATGAAATTTCTTCTCACTAATAATCCATCACCTTGAAACTCAACTTTTCTTGATTCATATCTCAAAAAAAATCCTTTAAAAATCCTTAAACATCTCATTTCATCTATAAAAAAAATTCATAACCCTAATCAAAAAATCTCCCAATTCAATCATTCCGGAATATTATATTTATCCTTAATTTTCCTCAACAAGCCCTTTAAACTCTCAGGATTCGTTCCTCCTCCAACATGATCAATCTGATTCCCTCCACTATACTCACAATTGGCAAGAGTCCCATCAATGATCAATTTAGCAACTCCATAAACAATGCTATTACTTGGATTTAAAGCCAATTCACTAGGAGTAAGTTTACAATACTTCTGAACAACAGCCATATGCCTGTTATTAAGTCCAGCAGGGTTGTTACGATCAAGAAACCTTTCAAACTTGTTACTATTAAAATCAAGTTGAAGATTTCTATCAAAAGTAGGAAGTTTATACTTCAATAGTCCAAGGGCAGCTTCTTTCTGAGTAATTCTGCATTTATCAAGAAGTTGAATATCATTTCCATGCATTTCAATTAACTTCTTCGTAGTTTCAAACCCGGGTATCCTTGCACAATTGAGTTGAGAAATTAAATCATTGATAAGTTCCTCAGTTTCCTTTCTGCTAAACTCATCATTTTCATATCTTTTCCTCCTAATTTCTTCAGGTTTCTGAATAGTTATCAAACTTTCATTCCTTCTTATAAGTTCTAAATTAATTTCCGTGTATTTCTGCTGTCTTCTTACTAAATTTTCACAAAAATACCTGTCTTTTTTCGCCTCTTCTACAACTTTTTCTATTAAAACATTGACAGTGTGTTCATAAATCACACTTGAACTTTGTCTTGACATCTCAGGGGCGTCAATAGCGTTATTTTTTGTACACTTCTTACAAATCCACTCGTCACTTGTAAGACCTGCACATTTTTTCTTGTGGACTGAAGACTTTCCACATTCAAAACAGAGGATTTGAGGACCGTTGGCCTTTCCACAAGATTCACAAGGAAAGTTGACTCTTAAGCGCTTTGAGGGAAGGTCTGGGTAGTTCTGAGAAGGAATTTGAAGACTTTGAAGGATTTTTTGACCTTTCGCCCATTTTAGTTCTTTTAAGACTTTTTCGATCGTGATTTGACCGTTTTCGTATTTGCTTATGTAAAGAGCTGCTTGGTCTTCGAAGTTGTCTTTGAATGATGTCACTTTTGACGTTGGGATGTTCTGGCTATGGAGAAAGTACTATGAGAGGTCGTGAAGGTAACGGATTAGGAAGGTGTTTAAGCTGCTTGATTTTTTGAAGGATTCTGGAATTTCTTCTTCGTGTGCGTGAGCCATCTTGCCGAGGATGTAGGGAGAGTCGTTTGTGCACCAGACATATTCCCCAACTCTAAATTTCAAATCCTTACTCAAAACCAAACTTTCTTTTTCCAATTCAACAAACTTATTCTTACTTTTTTTTTTCCCTTCCATAAATTATAATGGCCCTCGAGTACAAACTGATGCAAATAATCGAAAAGACCCTATCAACAATATCAACAGGTGAAGACATAAGCCAAGTCCTGCAAGACCTAGACAATCTAAAAGAAGACCTTCTCCAGGACACAAGTTCCTCATCAATGAACATTGACACATCAGAGCTACAATCAAAGTTGAACTCAACTCAACTTCAGCTAACAAAAAACAAGATATTTCTAAGAAAAATGCAAGAAAGTCTTTCATTAGTCCTTCCAAACTAATCTTTAAAATTCCTTCTCTCTAATAAAAATACAAGAAAATCTTTCATTATTCCTCTTAAACAAATTTTAAAACTCCTCTTCTTTTCTAATAAAAATACAAGAAAGTCTTTCATTATTCCTCTTAAACTAATCCTTAAACTCCTCTTCTTTCCTAATAAAAATCCAAGAAAATCTTTCATTATTCCTCTAAAAAAAATCCTTAAAAAATCTTCTTCTCTCTAAGAAAAATGCAAGAAAGTCTTTCATTAGTCCTTCCAACCTAATCCTAAAAACTCTCTTCTTCTCTCTTATAAAAATCCAAGAAAATCCTTCATTATTCCTCTTAAACAATTCCTTAAAACTCTCTGCTCTAATAAAAATGTTAAGTCCGATGAAAAAACGAACAAGCCGAGAACAAAAGTATTTCCTGCCGAAACTTCCAAGTCTCAACCACTCGACCCTGGCAACAACAAGTCCTTCTCATTCTTTTTCTCAAAACGCGAGTCATTCTTACCTTAAAGACCGTCCAAGGGTTCCCAGACTAGTATGCAAACAACCTGCAAAACAAAAGAACCCCAACCCGGTAGACAATGAATTTTTTGATGAATACAAGTAAAAATCAATCAGGAAGTGGGAACTCAAGAGAAGTCTCAAAATTCCTGATGAAAAATTCCCGTTTTGGTTTTTGAGAAGTCTTCGAATTGAGGACTTTAGCTCTGTTAAGGATGAGAAAAGCTTTACTGAAGATGATTGCTTGAAAAGTGAAGGGTTTTTGAAATGGTGTCGTGAAATGAGTGAGGGAGAGGATTGTAGTAAAGTGTTATAAATGATTAATTGAATTGAGAAAAGGATTTTTTTGGAAAGGGTTTAGGGTGGGAAGGGTTTTTTTAGAAGGTTTTGATTTTATTATTGAACTCTTGTCCTTTGTTCAAGACTAAGTTTTCATCATCATGGCGCACAGAAGGAAAAATTATTCGAATTCCAAGATAAAGTCTTTTAAAGTTATTGTGAATTGTAAAATCAAAACTCAAGACTGGAATTTTTTTGCTTTTTTGAGGGCTGTTAAGATTTCAACTCATAAATGCATAAATTTTCCAAAGTGCTTTGAAATTATTTTCCGATGGATGCATAGGTTATAAATAGACTTAGGGATATGTGGTTGTTTGTTTTAGGATTGGAAATTATTGAAATTTTTTATAAACTTTGTGTTTGTGAAAGTAGAAAATTTGTTATTATCAGAATTTAATTTAGTAGAAAAGTTCCAGGGTGGTAATTAGATGGTGATTTTAACAATGATTTTCGCCAAGATTTGATAATGATAGAAATCTTCCTAAATCATCCAAAATCACCAATTTCCTAAAAATAAAAACTCAATCATCTAACCCTTCTAATCTAAAAACCATCAATCAACTCAAACAAAAAAACCCTAAAACTTACCTAATCCGCTAATAATTTAATAAACTTACCAAAGACCCCGAATCCGGTCTAATACTAGGATCTTCATTAAAGCAGCTCTGAATAAACCTAGAAAGTTCCAAATTCAGATCAGAAGGAATCATAGGTCTAACCTTTTCTTCCACCACCTTTTTCTTAACCTGTTCAATAGTGAACTGTGGAAAAGGTTCATTTTCCGTAAAAACTTCCCAACAAATAATCCCAAAGCTATAAACATCACTCATCGGTGCAATATTCTGAGGAGTAGACCTGGGATCCTTTAATATCTCAGGACTGCTCCAGGCACTTTTATAATGATAGCTATTTTTAATCCCGATATATTTTTTCAACTTATGAAAGCCCAGATCACTGACAAGTGGTTCATCCTGGTCAAACAAAATATTATGCGAAGTCAGATGTCCATGAACTTTTCCCTCCGCATGAATATCAGCTAAGATTTCAGCGATTTTCGCTAAAACCACGATTTTTTCAGTAAATTTCCATTTTTTTCCCTCGACATGAAGCAACATATATAAAGAATTCTGATAAAAAGGATAAGCAAGTCCGACTGTATTCGCATTTAAGACAATAGCAGCGACTCTTACTAATCCAGAAATGCAAAGTTTTTGATAAGTCTCGACTTCTTGTTGAACTTCTTCAGTGACGTAGGTGCTTACATTAGAAATCATGATTTTTCTGTAAGCCAGTTGCCTTCCTAAGTAATTCGCTTTAAACATCTTTCCTAAAGCATTGACCCTTCCAATGATTTCTTCTGATAACTCGATGTCCTTATCATCAATATAAGGATTTGCACTTACCATTGAAAGTCGATGTTTTTTGAAGGTCATTTGTTTTGACTCAGTTGAAGAAGTCACTTGAGCAGCTCCAAACTCATCTCTTTCAATAAACATGCTAAAGAAAGCATAGTCAATTGTCAACATGATGTTTAAAATCTCAGTCACAAAAATTGCAAGAATTAAAAAAATCACTTCAGTCATATTCGAGTTCCCGAAGACCATCGTCACTTGAGCTGTCACTGAAATAAATGATAAAAAGTCTAAAACGCTCTTTGCTGTACGGCCTGTTATCCAAAAGACACTCACGAAATTCAACTTTTTTAACATTTTTGCCCATTTTTCGGACTTTGGAGGGACTCCTGAGAATTTTTTGTGCAATATTATTGCGAAGATTAAAAGGGATATGGAGATTAGGATGTCAAATGCACCAAGGTATATGTCTATATCGTAGCCGTCAACAACACCGCCGAGGAAACAGGATAGTAGGATGAAAAATGAAGTTAGAAAAAGGAAAACTATCGAGAATATCAATGGCTTGAACTTTTGAAGCCTTGGCTTTTTGTCTACTCCTTCGATGAAAGTTTTATTTATGTGAAGCATCATGTGTCCTTCGAAGGTTTTGTTGAGTTTTATTATTGCTAGAAGGACAAATGGAATTATTGAGGCAGCTCTAGGCACTTCAAGCAAAACAAAAACAACATCTTTCCCAATAAAATCCGAAAGCGTGACAACAACAATCAACCCAACAACCCTCAAACCCAAAAAAACAATAATCGACACATAAAACGCCCTAACTTCCTTATTCCCTTTCCCAAAATACTTAAAAGCCTTCGCCCTAAACGCAAGAACCAGCAGCATAGCAAAGTAAAGTACAATCAAAACAATAAGCAAAACAGCAGCTGCTTTTTCCATAATAATAATGGAAGAAGTCTCGAAACTTCTAGCAGAAAAAGCATCTCTTCAAAAGCAAATCAACTTCATAAAATCCGAAAACCTTCGCCTTTCAGACCATCTCCAAGAAACTGAAAAAACCTTAAAAAGACGATCAGAAGAAGTAGAAGCTCTTCAAATATACAACAATCAACTAGTCCATAAATGTGAAAGTCTCCAAAATGACCGAAAAACCTCTCAATGGGGCCTTTGGTGGGGCAAAAGTAAAGACGATCGTTTACAAGTCCTAGAAGAAGAACTCGCTAATAAAATCTCTGAAAATGAACAAGTTCACATCAAGATTTTCGAAAATCGTCAAAAATTTAAGTCAAAACTTGCAAGTATTAAAGAAAGACTTTCAAATGCGGAAGACTTGATAAGGGAGTCCGCTTTTCGAATAGAAACTCAAGGTCTTGAAATCGTTCAATACCAGAGATGCCTTCAGGACCTTATACGTGAAAAGAGGGAAAATCTTGCAGTGATTGATGAGAAAAATCGAGAAATTGTAGAGATGCAAAATTTTTACTTGAAGACTATCACGGAACTTAAGATGAAAGTTTCATTTTTAGAAGGGAAACTTAGAAATGCCTGTTCTTTAGATATGACTGATTTTGATAAGTTTATCAAGTGGGTACCTGGAAGGTATAGTAAAAATCTTCAGTTTAAACAGAATGAATGGATGGGAAAGGTCCACCTTGCACTTTTGGCTTCTGCACCTTTTATCAATGATTTTTGGGTTAAGTACTGCACCAGGTTGAATGCTTTACATATTTCTTCTCTTTCTTCTGTAAAGAAAATTGTTTCTTTGATTCAAAGTCAGTCACTTGTACTTTCTGCGGATTTTGAAAAATGTCTTAAAAGCTTTGCTCAAGGGGTCAATAAAGAACTGCTTAAAGATCTGAAAAAATTGGAAAAATCGATTTTTTACTTTTTTAGACTCGTTGTTTTGGAATTGGATCATCAGACACTCACTGTTGAAGAACCTTCCAAGATTTTTAAGGTTAATCAGGAGATGCAGAAGGGATTTTTGAAAGTTTCGAGAACTCTTGTCAGGATTTTAACGTTTTTTCATGTTGGTGGAGCTAGTGTTCAGAGCTTTTGGCATCGGATACAAGAATGTTGTCATTTGTTGGTGTCTGAAATTACTGAGTTGGTTCATTTGCTATCTTCACGACTTGCTCTCGACAAGACCCTCCGTTTAAAAAGCAATTTAAAAGAACAAGAAGTAATAACAGAAAGTCTTCAAAAAGACCTTCAACAGATTCCCAGCAGTCTAAGCCAATTCTACTCAGAGTTGATGCAAATAAAACCAAACTTTTACTACTCCTTAAGTTCCTCAAACCAAACCACAATAAACTACCTGAAAACCCTTCGATCCTTTCCTCCTTCAGAAGGAGTTTCTTATTCAAAAGCTTTAGAAGACGTGAAAATTCTTCAAGAAACTCAAGAAAAAATAAAAGACCAGGTCCTGTCAATTCAAACATATGAAAAAAACAACTTTTCCCTTCAAAGAGAAATAAATAAACTTAGAGCTGATGTCACTCGACTTGAAAATGAACTTGCTGCTGTTGAACAGAATTGTGAAAGGAATACTTTTGAAACTGGAAATGATCTTCTTCATGAACCTGAAAGTTTTTCTGAAGATGTTAAAAGTGGAGCTCAAAGATTCGCTGTGAGACTTACTGACTGTCATGGAGAACCTGTTCCTTTGTCTTCTTTGACTGTTAGTAATGATGTGTATCTTAAAATTCAAGAAATTGCTGTTAATAAAATTCAAGAACTTGCTTTGAGGGTAAAGGGGAATTAAGATAGGCTTTAAATGGATAGATTTTTGGGGTTAGTGGAAGGGTTATAGCTTGAAGGGTTTTTATCATCAAAATAATCCTAAACCTAAAACCATCATCCAAAAAAACCTACCCCAAATAACCCAAAAATCCATACTCCTCAACAACTTCTTACTTTAAATAATGGAAGAAATCAGTAAAAGTCTTCTATTTGGGACAAAATCCTTCCACGGCAAAGTAAAACTTCAATCCTACTGCTGCTCACTCTTTTCCCCCGACCAGTTAGAACACGTTCTAAGCCTTCTAAGCAAAGACACGAAACTTTCAAACGTGACAGACAAAATCCTTGCATTTCGAACAGAAAACGAAGAAGGTTACGACGACGGTAGCCTGATAGGTGCCGGGGAGAAGTTACTTCACATGTTAGAAAGAATGAACGCTGACAATTTAGTCCTCATCGTTTTTTTATGGGACTATGGACATATTGGAAGACAAGGCACTGAAATTTTTAAAGTAATTCTTGATAGTGCCCGTGATTTACTTTTGACTTTACATTCAAAGTCATTTGACCTCAAAACTAATGAAAGGAAAAAAATTTTGAATTCCACGAATTTTAATAGTGAAGTCATACCTGCTGTTAGGAAACCTGAACCTAGGGCAAGTGTCAGGCCAAGACATTTCTTGGCTGATAGACCTGGAGTGATTCAGACTCAAAGTACTGATGATCCGGGGGTTAGTGAGTCTGAACTTTATAATGCTGTTAATCAGGTTGAAACTTCTTTGAGGGCACTTAGTCAGTCTGATATTATTGAACTTAGGAGTAGCTCTACTAATCCTCTGGTTCTAAAAGTTCTTCAAATGGTCTGCATCCTAAAAGGTTACAACGCAAGTACCTGGAACAACATAAAAGAAATGCTAGACAGCCGTACCTTTAAAATCGAATTAGGAATGATCGACGTTTACAAAATATCAAAGCGTCAAGCTCAAACAGTCCGAAACCTTTTAAAAGAAAACCAGAAGTTAACAAGTGAAAACTTAACAAGAGTCTCTCTTCCAGCAGCAACTCTTCTATCCTGGGTGTTAGGAGTAATGACTTGGTACTCAGGAAGAAACATCGTAAAACCAGCACCTCCAGAAGCCTTAGACATAAAAAAAAACTCTCAAATAAGCGTAAATTGGCCTCAATCAAAAGGCAGGACCAGTGCACCTATAAATGAAGAACCAGAAGAAGAACTAATCACTGTTAAAAAGTTAAAAACTAGTCCTGAACTTGAAGATAAACTCAGAAAAACTAGAGAGTTAAAAGTTGAATATGAAGAAAGAATTGAAAGAATTTTGAAGACAAGACTTGATGAAGTTAACTTTGAAGGTGAAAGGGTTGAGTTGAATGATGAGGATATCATTAATTATTTAGGGACTCAGACTTTACAACAACATCCGACTTCGGTTTTACTTGCTCTTGTTGGGAAGTTGAAGGAAAGGAGACTTGCTGAAACTGCGGTGGTGTAAGAATATTTAATAGAGGGTTTTTGCGTGGTTTATTTTATGTGTATGGGGGTTTTGGACGGATTTTAAAGGAATTGGATTGTGGAGTTTATCAGAATTTTAGGAAGTTTATTTTTGGGATATTTTGTTGGTATTATTGGATTGTTTGAATTTTCTATTTAAAATTAATGGGTTGCTGTATTCCCTCTAAACCAAGGAAGAGTTTTATAAAACCGATTATTGACAAGTCTCGTATCTCATCCGACCTAACCAAAAAAAATTCCCTTCCCACCTCACGAGGTACAATCCACCTAATATACAACTCCGAATTCAAAGAAAAACTCTGTCTAAAGTTAAAAATCTTCGAAGAATTCCAAGATCTCTTCCCATCTTCTCTTTCCGAGTCATGCGAAAACAACCCATCACTGACATCCTACAAGAAAAACATAAAATTCATAAAAAAGTCTTGGAACTTATTCAAAACTTCCTTCAGCTTCTTCTCAGAAACAACTCATGGTTGCTGCATTGAAAACTATTCAATAATCGACGGGATTTTCATTCTTCTTGTTTCAGTTCTGGCTTCAGGAGTGAATTTCGATTCAGAAGTCGTTTTGTTAAGTGAACCTCCTTTTCTCATTGTAAATGTGAAGACTAATAATGACACTTCTTTAATTTTAAAAAGCTGGGAAAGTCTTTCTAGTGTCTTTCAAGCTTTTCATTTGAAAAAAATGCAAAAGCTTAAGAAAGTCATTTTAAAGTTTCAAAGTCTTTTGGAAAGTTATGAAAACTTTCAACCTGATGAAGGAGAAGAGAAGGATTTTAAGAAAAGTGAAAAAAATATCAGAAAATTGATTTTATGTGCGGAAGGACTTCGAAGTGATGTGGAAAATGATATGAATGAGATTTTGGAATTTGTGAAGTGCTTTGAGGGGAGAAAGGAGGAAATTTGGAGATTTGCACAGGAAGCTGCTTTGAATTTTTGCTTTAGTGGAGAGTATATTGTGCATCTTGTTTTAAATAAATAATTAAGGAGATGGTGATTAAGGAGGTTGAGTGAGTTTTGGTGGGAATTGATTTGTTGTGTTATTAATTTGAGGATTTTTATGAAAGATATTATTTTAAGAACCGAGAGAAAGCAGAGGGTTTTGAAATATTCTCATAAAGAAATGAATGAAGATGATGCATTTGTATTATAAAGGAAATTTTTCAATTAGATTAGAAAAATTAATGAAGATTTTGAAAAATTTTCAAGACTGGCTCTCGGGATTTTCAATTTTTTTTCTTTATTTATCAAAAGATTTTAAAGAGAAGCTTAAAAGTAATTTCTAAAACTCAGTATTAAGAAATTTCAGTAATCATTTATTTTCGATTTATTATCTAACATCAAAACATGAATCATGAATGATTCATAGATTAATGATGAAAAAAAAATAGAGTAAATCCTTGAATCTACTATCAATTATTAATTTATCATAAAATTCTAAAGAACCAAATCTAACTAAAATCTAAGATAATTTACTTAACTCTAACTAAATTTATTTCTTTTTTTGGTGTTCTTTTATTTTCATGTGATGTTTTGTCATTTGAAGATTTATTCTGGAGGTTTCTCTGGGATCTATTTGAAACACTGACTGGCGTTGACTGATTTAGAGATTTATTTGCAGATGTTTTTTCACTTTTAACAGTAATTTTTACTTGTTTTTTTTTACGGCATTTTTCAAACAATTTTTTACAACAATTTGAGCCGCTTGTATTTTTGCAACAAGAACAGATAGAATTCGAGTTTCCATTCTTTGAATTTCTTTTGCAACATTTTTTTATTTTAGAGCATTTTTTGAATAATTTTTTACATTTGCAACATATATTATAGAATAATTTTTTAAAACACTCAAAAAGCTTTGCGGATAAGTAAAAAAAAATAGTGAAGATTAAAATAGCAAACCCGTAACGAATTCCGATATTATAGTAGATTAAAAGTGCCCACACATAAATCCAAACAACAACACAATATTCAAATAAATCACTTTTAAACTTATCTTTATTTTCCATTTCGTTTCTAATCCTGTAAATAATATTCCCTAAAAGCGCCAAACCCAACATTAAACATAAAACAAGTTTAAACCCTAATAAATCGTTACTAATACAACTAACTATAACCGAGTAAATTACTTTAAAATGAATCTCAATGTTAAAATAATACTCATGTTTTGTACTCAATTTATAAAAACTTGGGTAAAATAATTGAGCCAAGAAAAAGTAAACCAAAAAAATAACAATAGAAAATATCATCAAAATTAAATGGTCTGAACTCATACATTCAATCATTTCATTATCTTTGATGTGAAGTTTCCCATTTTTTGACTCACATATCAGATTCGATAATAAAAAAATAAGATTTTCAACAAGTAAACCTGATGAAATAAGTTTCATAATAGAATTTCCCATATTTGTTACAAATTTCGGTGCTTTTATTTGATTCTTAATAAGTATATATAAAATAAGTGTTACAACAAAGAATAACCCAATCAAAGTGAAACTATATATTAATGAAGTCTGCCAGTTACTCTCAGAAGGAACTACTACTGTTGATAAAGGAGTTTTCTCTTCAATCCATTTTATTTCTTTTGTTAAAGCAACTGAAGTAAGTGAGTACATGTTAAATAGTGATGCAAAAACAAGAAGACTACTTAAATAATAAGAGTATTCTATAGCCGTATCTATCTTTTCACCGGGTGCAGATTTTAGGTTTATAAGAAAAGATTGCCAATCACTTGTTTGGTTGTTGTTTATGTCATTATTTCTTGGATAAATAATATAAAATATTTCATTAGGAATATATTTATCAAGTGCATATTTTACAAGTAAGTTAGCTTTTAAGTTAGCTGTAGATAAAATTGAAACAAATTTTCCTAGTGAAGATAAATTTTGTTCTGAATTTTGTTCTTCGTAGTTGTTATATCTCTCTAATAATTTTTTCTTTATTTTTTGCATGTTCTCTTCGTTCACATTTTTATAAATTAATTTCGTAAGGCCTTCTAGGACTTTTAATATAAAATTTTCATCAAAATGCTGGGTGACTCCTTGAGATTTATCATGAGTTACTTTTAAGAAAATCATGAAAAAATCATCTCTTGTTATATTTCTGTTTTTCAATTCTTCTTGAAATACCCCTGCCAAAGCATTATTAAAGTGAAATTTTTTAACATCCTGTTGACCATCTGTCATGCGAAAAAGAGATTTAAAAGTTATTAATTCTTGATCTTGAATTCTCAAATTTTCATTAAAATTATCTTCTTCATTTTCATTCCTTTCCTTTATTTTTTGACAAAAGTTATAAGCAGAAGGTTTCAGTAGAATGTTTAGAATAAGTTTATTTATTTTATGTTCATTATCAAAACCTTCTGTTTTATGATCTTTTTCATTGGAACAACGTTCGCATTTGTGATTACTGGTTTTATATTCATTAAAGTGTTCTTCTCCCTTAAAAATAATATCAAAAATTTTAATTCTTTCTTTATTTAAAATTTCTGTATCTTTATTCTTCAATTTTTGAATATCATTCTCACTTACTTTTTCAAGATTTTCAATAATAAATTTTCTATAAATATAAGAAAATGCTTTTTCCTTCAATATCATATTTTGACGAACAATTTCTATTTTCAAATTATTTTCATAAAGTTCTCCTGTGAATAGTCCAAATTGAATACAAATACAAACAATAATAAAACAAATCATTAGTGAAGAAGTCGAATCAATTTCTCCAGAAAATGATGAAGTTGTAATAACTGAAGACCCACAAACACAAGGAACATAAATAAAAGTCCAAATAAATACCAAAAATTCAGCAGTTATTTTTTCTCCGTTGTTCCAAGTTTTAAGTTTAGTTTCAAGAGCAACAACAGATAAAATGGCTGTAATAAAATTAAAAACTATTATAAAAGCTATAATTCGAGATATCGCTAAACATGCTAAACTAATGATTTCAACAAAAGCGAAATAAATGAGAATATTAATTTGCCATTTTTTCTTTATTGAATTGAAGCTTTTTATTAGTGTTGAAGGTTCGATATTATCAAGGAATGCGATTTTATTTGGTGATGGGTAAATATGATTTTTCTCTTTTACAAAAAATTTTATATTTTCGATTAGCACACTGTGGATCATCCCACTTATCATTGTTAGTAATCCTTGACTTGCAAGGAGTTGGCTTGAACTATCAAAATTTTTTGAATTTATATACAGTCTTCTTGTTAGAAAGCAAACTGAAATAATGTAAATAAACTTCCAAATATTTGTGAAAGTAAAAATCAACTTATTTTCAATAGCCAGTATTTTAGAATTGTCTAATTTCCATGGAATTACTGTTTCACTATTTCGAAATATCTTTATCAGGATATAAATAAGGGCAGCAGCCGAGAAAATAGAAATAAAAATAATGAGAGCTATTAAGACCTCAAATGAAACTTCTCCAGAGAGTCTTAAACATGTTAAAATTCCCAGAGGAATAAAAAAAAAACACAAAATCATTAAGTTTAAAGCTTCTCTTTTCTTTATTTGATTATATCTTGCAACTATCTCAAAAATCAAAAAATAAAACCCTGAAGCTAAAAACGAATAACTGATGATATCTCCTAATAACTTTGATTTTTCATAGTCTTCTGACACTATACTCATACAAGGCACATAGAAAAGTGTCCAAAACCCTAAAAATATCGAGTTTTTCATCTCTGAATTAATATCATATCTCACATAGATACTTGAACAAATCAGCAAAACTGGAATCAAAACTGCCAAAAACAAGCAAATTTTTATTATTTCTTCATTTTCATTAGAACTTGCATCTCTGAGCTGAAAGAACAATATCAAGTACATAGCTAAAGTACTAAAACATGCAAGACACTTACTAAAATTCAAAGTCATTACAAAAACATAAAAAAGTCCACAAAGAACAACTCCAAAAACCATTAAAACTGAAACAATTGCATCAAATTTCGAAGTATCAAAAAAATCTATCTGAAAAAACTCTAATAAAGTTATCCCTTCAATCATTAGTAATAAATAAAGAACAGGCATCTTCAAATTGTGAGATAATTTATTGTCGATTCCGCGGTTTAATGAAAAACCAAGCAATTGAAGAAGGTAGATGGCTGGAATTACTGAGAAGATTAAGATGACTGACCATTTTTGACTGGAAAATGAAATCATTAGACTTGGGATTAATGATGAAATGATAATGAAAATTAATCCCCATTCATTTAAAGTCATTACTTTTTGGCGATGGTAGAAGTGAATCTCCAGGAAAAATAACATCCGGGAGATGAATTTGGATTCTAGAATACGTTTTCTGAAGAGTGAGTAGATAAGTGAGAGGATCAATAAGATGAGGATTAAAATTATCATGGGAAGAGTCTGGAAGGTACTCTCTGTAAGATTTTTATAATAATAGATGATAGGCCCAATGAATCCTGCAAGAACATTTAGGACTTTAGGCAAAAAGTAAAAATTGCACTTTTCCATTATTTATAGAATAAACAATTTTAAAGAAAATGTCGATGTTGAAATTCTTTCAGATTGATTTAAAGAATGAAGATCGTTGTGAAATCAGAGACGATGATGTTTAGATATTATAAGTTGATTTAAACCTTTAAAAGTTATACATTCATAAGCTAAACTATATTCTCTAAAGATAGTTTCAGAATATTTCCTTGTTATTTAATTTTCACTTTTCTTTAATTCATTCAAGTCAATAAAACCTTACCTATTCACTTCATCCCCTTGAACCTCATAACTAAAATCTTATTTATTGCATAGATCAACTCTAAAAGCCAAATGATTCCAAAATATTCAAAAGAATATATATTTAAAAGATCGCTTTATTATCAGGATTTTGGCTGAATTCGAAGAGGTTCTTTGCAATAAACTTCAGAATTAAAAAATTATATAGAATATGAAAATCATCTTTTGCCAGTGATTTCCTGATCAAAGAAAAGAGCACTAATTAGAAATTCTAAGTAACTCTATAAAGTACTACATTAGCTAGTCGATGATAATTAAAAAATATAAATATTGGATAATTTAATTTAGATTGAAAAATGTGAAATTTTCAGTAAGTAGATCTTAAATTTCTGCTAAATAGTAGTGATTACTTTTTCCTTTTTCCTCTTTATATGGTTTTTAAGCTTTAGAATTACTTATAATTATTCTATACTAATCGATTCTGTAAATGAATATAAGTAAAATCTTTTGTTAAATTATATTAACCGTTGCATTAATCAATAATAGTAAAAAATCTTCAAAACAAAGGTGCAATTATATTTTTCACTCGTTCTGCAGGAATCGATTTGAAATTTCTTCATATTTTTATTATCGAACAGGATATATTAGATTCAATATGAAGATTTTCCAAATTTATTCCCTAAAGCAGGTGTTAGAACTAATTTCAAATAAATCTAAAAACTTTAAAAAAGTTCTGATTATTTTAAAATCTTAAAAAAAATTGATACTCAAAAGTCTGAGGGTTTATAATGACTTGTTTTTGGAAGGATTTGGATTAAATTAGCTAATAAGGTACTTTTACTATTTTCTTTCCAATTTATAGCGCTTTTTAGACTAACTGAATCATTAAAGTATTTCACATCTGAAGACCTGAAGAAAAAGTTAAATTTAGTGAATTATTTAGGTCTCATTCTTCAAGATCTGATAATTAAATAAAGAAACCTTTATTTAACTTTATCGTAACTATAAGAATGATTCTTTCTCGAAAACTTAAAGAAAGTATCTTCAAACTTGTAAACATAAATAAACAAAGACTCAAGTTCAATTTTTACTATCTTTCCCAGACCTTAACAATAAATCAATCTCACTTACCAGAACACCTTATTTAAATAAAATACAAAGATTTTAAAAGTCCTTAAATTAAATCAATGTTCAGTCCTTTAGAGATAAAGAGTTTCTAATTTTATTTTTATCCATGAGAGGATTCAATTATTACTTGTAACTTATTCAAAACTATAATAAAAGTGATTTTCTAAACAAAAAATAAACTTACTTTATTAATCGAGTAAATTTTTCAATGATTTTTAAGTGTTTATTTAAAATAGTCCATGTCATCGAGTATTTTTAGTTTTAAGAGTAGAGAGAAAGCTATGGCTTGATTTTAGAGTTTTTTCTTTATGATTTTTATTGCTTGGATCAAAGGATCCAGTAGATCGAGTAGAAGCTTCGAGGCTTAAGGATAAGGATTAGGTCATGACTTTGATATGCTATTCAATTTTATGGCATTGCAAAAAAAAAACGAAATTAATAATATACATGCTTGACAAATAAGTAATTTGTATTTTTATCGATGATTATTAATAAAAAATTATATCATCTATAAATAAAATTCCAGCATCTTCAAATTAAATACATATAAACCCTATC
>RSEH01000229.1:0-76796 GCA_006503475.1 Stentor roeselii | reverse complement strand
TTAGATATATTAATCAATAAAATTTATATTATATAAAACTATTTATAAGTCAAACATTTTAATGCAATCTCACCTAGATTGAAAGTGATTAGAAAGAATTAAATGATATCTAGCTAAGATGTAGATATTTTTTTTTTATTCTATATTCAGTCTATCTTTGAATTTCTCATCATAAGGATAAATCTATTAGACTATTCGATTTATCTTCTGTTTGAATTTAACTTATTAGAGAGTTCCTTATAGTAAATATGATGACGTCAGAAAAAAAGGAATACAAATGTGTTTTTCAAATTAAAACTCTGAACCCTTATGAATTGAGACCTCATCTACTGAAACCACTTAATCATATTGTTACTAGAGTCAAAAATACAAAACCTCTAAATCACATCATTCAGATTAAACAAAGAATCAATTTTATTAAGTCAAAAATCATTTCCTAACCCTGCATTTAGCATAAATCTTTCAAGTTATTAATTACAAAAACGAATTCATTCATTTCAAAAACAAATTTTTTTAATTAAAAATTGAAATAGGTTTACTTTCACAACAAAAGCCATCAAGAAATGAACTTACTGAAACAAATCAAAACATAACTCAAAATATTAAAGAGAGTGCAATTATAAACCTTAAACAAGTTTACATAAGTTTAATTTTAAAATACTAATATCAAAACCCAAAACATTTAGAAATTTACAAAAATATTAAAATATTCTATAATGCCCATACTATCAAACTCATAAATAACTTCAAATACCTTAAACATACAATTCATAAAGGTTTCAATCTATTTATTAAATCTCGTTTGCCAACAATATACTCAATGTCCATAGAAGAAAATTTAAAAATCCTGGTTTGCGGTGGCTTCGACGGAGCTGTTCGCTTTTTCAGCCTTGAGACTCTGTCTCAAATAGCATTTTTTTTTGCCATGCATCAGTATCAGCGCAATCGATACAAAATCAAGGCATTGCATAACTGGCTCTCATGATTCAAAGATATGTTTGTTCAACATCAAAACAAAAACACTCAAATCATGTTTTCAAATATTTCATGGAAGAATCGGTTGTTTAAAGTTTTCGGAACTCTCTAAATATTTTGTTAGTGGATCATACAATGGATACATTGGAATATGGAGTCTTGAAAAGAAAATGCTTGTTTTTCAAATTTTTTAAATAATGCTGCTATCTTTATAAGATTCATCAAAAATGATTGTTTTTTAGTTTGCTCAACCTTTGAAGGATTCATTCAAAAATTCAAACTACCTGAAAAATATTTTTTAATAGAAAAACAATATAAACAAAAACTGATGTGTAGCAGTCTTATAGAAGACACTGACATTTTATTAACTGGGCATAAAGATGGATTTATTCAAGTTTTAAAACAATTTCAACTCTTCAAAACTTTCAAAGCTCATTCACAACAAATAAATTCATTAGACCACTGCTTGAAAACTGGAAAATTCGTTTCAGGATCTCATGATGAAACTGTAAAAGTGTGGAGTTTATCATCGTTTTCACTTCTTACAGTCCTTCATCATTTCAAACAAAAAGTCAACTGTGTAAAACTACTCAACAATAAACTTTATTCAAGTTGTAATATGATTGAATATTTCGATCTTTCATCTCAAAGAGTAATCAAAACAACAACACAGAAAAAAATTTATTGTTTGATTTTATCTGTTTCAATCAAACTTAAGTTGATTGTTTATGGAATTGAAACAGTTTATTTGTTTTGTCTTATTCCGAACTCTGATATTTGTTGCAGGTCTTTTGAAAGTAAAGTAACTCATTTAGTGTTTTCAAGTTGTTTTATTTTGTGTGGAACATGGAACGGGTTTATTTATTGTGTTGATACTCCTTTTTTGGAAATTAAGAAAAAGTATTTCTTTTGAGTTAGTCCAATTGGATTTGTAAGAGCAACAAAAAATTGGGAAGTGATAAGTTATTCGAATGAAAATAAATCATTTGTTGAAGATTTAAGAAATTCAAAGATTTTATTGACTCATAATCAAAGAATAAAGGTAGGGAAGTTCCGAGAAAAGATTTTTGTTTTTGTGGCTCAGGTTAATGAGGTGTATGTTTCAAATAACTTTAGAATTATGAGAAAAATCAGTGAGGCTTTTTGTTATCAATTGTTTTGGTTCAGATCTATGGATTATATTCTTTTCAAAAATCATAATTCAGGTTTTATTATAATGAATATCAAGAGGCAAGAGAATGAAATTAAATTAGAAAGTTTGAAAGGACTAAAATACTACATGAAAAAAAAACAAGAATATAGTTTGAGTGAAGAAAGTGCGATTTTATCATCATCTTTTACTATAGTTCCATTTCAAGTCTATTTAAATTTACTTCTTTATTACGTCGGGTGATTTTCTTCCATTCTAAATAAAACTGGATTTATATCCCGAAATTTGAAAAGCTATATAATTAATTAAATTGAATAAATCAAATCTCATCTTTCTCACCATCTAAAAATTAATAAAAATTAGGAGTTCTATTTTCAAGAATATCCTCAAACCTATTTGCCAAAAGCGAGATCTTAATTTGGATCTAGACAACGCAGACGGATCTTCTAAACAAGTTAAAACTCAGCAGAGTAACAGAGACTGTCTCAACAATGAGGTTTAACCTGGAGATAGTGACCTATAACAACATTCAGCTTCAAGTCTAGGAAATCTAGGAAGGCTTTGTCCTTTTTAGAATTTTCTTTAATTAAACTATTCAATATTTCATATTTCTATAGTTTTCTTTAAGATTAATTGTTTAGTCCAAATGCAAAAGTTATGATCAAATCCTATCAGAATATATTTGGATTAGATTTATTTCTGAAGACTAATGAGAATAGGAATTAATTAGGTGGACTTCTTTAATTTATAATCATGTAGTTAATCATTTTTTTTAAGTTAATACATCAATTTAAACTTTATATTTAAAGTAACTCACAAACTTTGATTGAATTATATGATAAAAGCTTCTAAAAGAATGTGATTAAATTTGATACTAGAAATAGAAATCAATAAATAATTATCATCTAGAAATACCCTACATGGAGCTAATTAATCCTTCGATAACTGAATTAGCTGAAAAACTAGTTGATTCATATAAATTATACTTTAGATATAATAATTGATTAAAGTTATAAGTTTATTATGATATGCTATAGAGTAACATAAATTCAGATTATTCATTTTGAGATACTCTAGTATTATATTTTGGAAAAATTTTCATAAATTTAATTGTCTAAACACTTTAATAATGTCAGAGAAACCCAGAAAATATGCCGAAGCACTTTTCAGCAGATTAGAAAATCCTCATGGCACTCCAAAAACTTATGCATGCAAAATTTCTCGTTATATAAGTAATCCAAATGAACCTGATGGCTACAGAACAACAACATTTATAAAAGATCACAAAAAAGGCGATTCTAGTAGCGAAAAAGGTTTTTTTGAATTTCCAGTAAATCTTTTCTACAGTTCTCAAATTACAATTCAAGAAGATTTCTTGAAATTTCAAAAGGAAAACGAATGCTCATCAAATGAATCTGCCGAACTTGAGTATTTATATGAAAAAACTCCTGGATTCCATTGTCCTAAAATTGAAGTCAAGTCATTAAAAACCCTAAAAAATTCTTTTCTTCGCTTCAAAGAAAATGACTATCACTATCATTTGCTCATATTTTGGAAATCTTTTAATAAAAGTTCATCTCTCTCATTGTCTGATATTCAAAAAGTATTTCAAAGAAATCCACATTGGCAAGGGCATGTAAAGATCTTTGCTTTAAATCACGAACGAGACATTGAGTCAGTCGATATAAAAAATTATTCGAACATTGACATATACTGGGTAGATAGAAAAACTTTCAAAAACTTGAAAGATGAGCTTTGTTTAAATTTCATGAAAATTGCTTTTTGTCTTGTTCATAAAAGCAAAGTTCTTTGGGTTGGACGCCCTGAAGATAGAAACTGGGAAAATTATATCAATTCACTTATTCAAAATATTCCATTCAACCCCACAGTTCCTACTCTTGAAGAAAGGATTCTCAGGGACTTTGATTCAAGAACTCATAAGGAAATGATGGATAGAGGTCACGAGAAGTGGAATCAATTTAGGTTGAAATATGACTGTGATCCTCCCAATTTACTTTCAGTTCACAGATTTCGGATGGAAAAAGGATGTGAACCTGTTTCTAAATTTGAATTTTCAGTATTCGGCCGATTATTATCTAACTATCATCATGCAGTTGAAGAATTTCTTACAGAATTAACTGAAATATTTCCTTATTTTAACAAAAATATTGATTATATTGAAACAACAATTATCACTCGAGGGAGTTTTTGTAACTTTTGTAGGAATCAGATAGAAGCTGGTATGATTCAATATTTATGCATTTCTTGTGAGGCTAGGTATTATCTTTGTGAAAAGTGCCATACTCAGAATAAAGTTAGTTACTATTTTTATAGAATTGGACCTGAATGTGAAAATCTTGAACAGGTTAGGAATGGAAAAGACAGTGTTTTCAATTTTATTGATTGTTATGGTTATCCGAAAAGGAGTTATTGTAGAGGGTTAGGAGGGCATAAATATTTGAAAGAAGGTGAAGAGAGAGGAAACTGGTATAAATGTGTTACTTGTGAATCAGTTGACTTTTGTGAAACTTGTTTTAAGGAATGGAATTTAATCTCTGAGCCTTTTTTAGAATTTTGTCGAGATAAACATTTGAGGTCTCATGTTTTTGCTACAAGATTTTACTGATTGTAAAGGAATTAATTAGTTTTAGTACTTAAACTCAGATTAATGTTTCTTTAGATACTCTGATTAGATAGATAAATTATCAAAGTGTTTTATACTCGTCATCTTTGATTCTTATACACATGAAATGAATATTAAAGAATCTCCTCACTGTCTAGAGCAATTATCTCTTTTCTATTATTTAATAATGTTCTCATGCACTTTGCTATTGATGTCTCAACTAAAAATAATGCTTATAAATAATCTCTATGCATTGATTTCTATATGCAATCAGGAATATTTATCGAAATGAAATATTTAAACAAGAAATAAAACATTTTTGGAGTTTCTAGATATTAAAGAAACAATAAATGAACACTAATCAAATCTTTATCTGAATTCACCGCCCATTTTTTAAATCATCAAAATTCCTCAAATCATAAATCAAAACTCTCATAAATTCTGATCTTTTTACAAATCAAAGTTAAATCCAAGCCAAACTTCTCCAAATATTCAAAAAAACCAATCATCGAAGAACCCTGAACATAAGATTGACCCAAGACATGGTCTTCAAACTATTTGATCAGAAATTCAATAAGAAATAGAAAACTTTTCAAGCCAAAGAGAGCACTTGTTATCTCTACTATTATATCCAATTTTATGGAAATCTAAAGAAAAATTGATAGTAGTATAGAGACTAAAATAAATACTTATTTCTAATCATTGAAAATTAATAAAAAGGAGTCATTTGATATTTATATTATCATGCTTCGTTTAAACTGATAAATCATAATTAAAATAGTATCACTTATTAGCAAAACATTTAAATTATAAATAACTTCAACTTTTAAATTACTTTTAACTCCTCTTATTGAGTCAAACAACCAATCATAATAAATATTAGATTAAACCTTCGAATGATAATAATTTATAGAATAGGTTTAAGTTTAATATAAGAACTAATCAATAAAATATAAAAACTAATGAATTCTGAAACATCATCACAATTTTTAAAAAATCTCCAAACTGGTTAAAGAGAAAATTTCTTAAAGCTCTTCGAGAAAATCAATTAGATTGAAATTGAAAAGAGCACAAAATATGATAGGAATAATACTTAATCTACTTTTCTGCTATTATAATCCTAGATGGATTTATATCGTCGATGCAATTTTACAATAATACAAATCCTATAAAGTATTTTTATAACTTAATCAGCAATGAATTTCGAAAGATAATAAAAAAACATTGTCAGCTTGAAAAATTCTTAAATATTATACAATGTAATATTGATTTATTTTCACGATTGACATTCGAAATTTATCTTGTATTAGGTAAATATCAAAAATATTGAATATAATAAGTTTAATGAACTTTCATTATATATTAAGATATAATGAGTTCTAGAACTAATATATAATTAAATAGACATGCTTTAATAAATATTTTCTAACTAAGATTAAACTTATCTAAAATTTTCGAAATACCAATCTCCATAACATTTAGTCTTTCTGATAACAGTCTATTTTCTTCCTTAATCATTTTCTCAACTCTATCTTCAATCGACCTAATAATCTGATTGCCTCCTCCTTGCTTACCTTCTATCAACTCATACATCTCTTTTATTTTATTCTCTAATCCTTCAAACTTCTCTTCAACTTTTCTTTCAAGTAATTCAACAGCCGCATAATTTCCTTTCTGTTTATTTTCAATCAAGTCATAAAGTTCCTTTACTTTTGATTCAATAATAGAATGGTTTTCATGCACAGTTAAACCAACTTCCATTAAATTATTTTCAAATTTTTCTTTGATATCAAGTCCAGTATTTTGAAGATTCTTCGAAATCTTATCAGTGATATTTACATTCAACTCATTAACAATTGCACTTAATGCAATAATTTTATTTTTCAAGAAAAGAATTTTTCCGTCCCATTCATCAGAGTCCTGATTTTCGCCTACTCTAAAAACTTTATGCAAAAAACCCTGTTCTTTTGATTTTCTTCTCCAAAAAAGCAAGCCCTCAATTTCAAGACATGTTTCAGCTTTTTCTTGGTAGTCAATAATCGCCTTTTCTAGTTGAAACTGGTCATGAAAGTCGCCTAAAATTGAAATCAAAAGATTGAGAATTATTATTAAGTTGATTATTGTAGCTGAAATAAATATGCTTAAATCAAAATAACCGACTAATTCGTTTATATCGAAGTAACCGAAGTTTATATTGTAAATCTTAAAAAGTGACCCAAGAAAATCTCTGTTGTTGTTAGTTCTTAAAGTGTATAAAGCACCAAGAGCTATATTTGAATATGCAAACATTACCAAGAAATACTTCACTTCGCTTATTGATCTTAAAATCAGCTTAATGTAGTATCTTGTTCCATCGAACATCTTAAAGGCTGTTATTCCTCGAATAAAATTTAAGGAAACCACGATCATGTTCAAGGCGAGAATGTTTGATTCTGTTAAAAGCAGGGTAAATGTAAGAGATAATCTTAAAACATCAATCCAATTCCAGATATCATAAAGATAATATCTCCATGAAACAACAATTTGTGCTATTTCCCATATCGCTAGAATAAAATTGACTACTAAGCAGGCAACTACTGTATAAATATTGAATCCGTATGATAAAATATGCAACAATAAGTAGATGTTTATAAAATAAGTAATTGAGTTTAATACGATTATATGATATACTGAATTCCATTGACTATCAATAAACTCTTTGACAATAGTTGCAGAAAAAATTTCCTTATCATTACAATTTAAAATCGCTTTAATCAGTTGAATACTTTCTTCAGATCCAGAAGTCATAGCAATAGGTATTTGAAAAGTCATGAAGTAAACTTGAACTTTTTCATTATTAGATGAAAAGGCATCAAAATCATCTGATATTGGAATTTCGTAATTACTTAACTTTGAACAAGGAAGGCTCACTGAAGAAGATAAAAAAGTAGTTTGACTTGATACCATTGAATTTTTCAGGAATTTTCCGATTTGATAGATTGAACACCCTAGAATCAAATGGAAATCGTTTCTTAATGAAAACATTGAAGATTGCCATTCTTGAATTTCCATTTTCTGAGAACTTTTTATCATAAAATCAAGAATAATTTCTGTACACTTGTGGTGGTTTTTAACAATCGCATAATAAAATGGTGATTTTTCAAAAATATCACTGAAAATCACATTCCTAACACTAAGAAGGTCAAACAGCTCCTGTTCTTTTCCCAAAAACGCAAGTATATGAGCGACTCCAAAGAAACAGCTCGATATCTTCAGTGAAGAACTTTCAGAAGTGAACCTGGAAAAACTATTTTCTTTAAGAGATTCGATAAATGAATGAAAAACGTGAAAATCATTAAATCCGACATCTAGTGCATGAGTCGGGAGGAATTCATTTGAAAGATCTTCAGTCAAAATATTTCCTGTTTTTAAAATAAACCTATTATCACAAACCAATGATTTATTTTCACATTTTATTTCTCTTCCTTTATCAAGACCTTCTTCCTGAATTTCCCAAATTTTAATAATCCCATCAAAAGAGCAACTGCAAAAAACGTTACTTTCTGAAATGATTTTCATTCCTTGAATAGTGTTTAAATGATCTTTTAAGGTATATTCAAGTCTTTTTTCAAGAATATTCCATATTTTTATAGTCGAGTCATCACTTCCACTGACCAAATACTTGCAATTTTTAGAAATTTCTAACTTTGTAACGATTCCAGCATGTCCATTCAAATAAAAAAGTTCTCTTTGAGCCTCATAATCCCAGACCTTTAAAAATTTATCAGATGAAGAACTAATCAAAATCTTCTTCTCTTCAATTAAAGCAAGATCCCAGACTGAGTCAGTATGTCCTCTAAAACAGTATTTTTCTTTTCCAGACATCAAATCCCACATTTTTATTGTAAAATCCGCAGAAGAGCTAAAAAAAAAACTACTGTCTTGACTGATTCTGATATCAAAAACTCCACCTTTATGCCCACTGAGAGTTTTATAAAGACTTCTGTCATCGAGTCGCCAAATTTTTATAGAGCTGTCAAAAGAGCCACTAAGAAGAAATTGTTGATCAGGTGAAGTTCTTAGACATCTTACCCAGTTAGTGTGATCTGTCTTTGTTTCAATTAAGGAATCAGTCTTCAAATCCCAGAACTTTATACTGCAATCATAAGAACCTGAAATTAAAATTGACCCATTTTTGCAGAATTCCAGTGAAGATACTCTATTCGTGTGACCCCAAAGAACTTTACATTCTTTTTTATCATTCAAGTCAAAAACTGTGATAAATCCTTCATTTGAACCAACGAATAATAAATGTGAATAACTATTCATTGAAGTGTAAGCTCCAGTCACTCCCTTGAAAATTTTAGACTTTTCTCTATTTTCCATGTCCCAGACTATTAAAGTCTTATCCCAAGAGCAGCTGATGAATTTGTTATCATCGAGTTTAACTAGTTTGTATATGTTATTGTTGTGTGATTTGAAGGTCATAATTTCTATCATTTCTTCAAGATTCCAAGATTTAATGCTTTTGTCATTCGAAGAACTAAGCAATGTCTTTTCATTCATGATCAATAAAGAAGTAACTGTATTTGTATGAGATGAAAATGTGTAAAGTAGTTCTTGATTTGAAATTTTCCATAATTTAATCGTTTTATCTCCTGATCCACTAATAAGCTTGTCATCAAAAGAGTTAATGCAAGAAATATATCCTTTATGTCCAATCAGCTCAAATTTCTTTTTCATATATTCCCAAAAAACGATTTTATTGTCACCTGATCCTGATACTATCATCTCATTGTGCAAATGTAAGCAATAGAACGACGCAGGGTGTTCTTCTATTCTATTCTCTTCCTTTTGACTCAAGATGTTCCAGAATCGAATGGTCTTATCAAAAGAGCAGGTAACAAGTGTTTTATCATCGTTAATAAATAAAATCCCTTTCACAGTACTTGAATGACCATACCAGGCAAATAAAACCTTTTTCTCGGAAATACTCCAGATTTTTATCATTTTATCATAAGACCAGCTGGCAAAAGTTCTACTGTCAGAAGAAATCTTGATGATTTGCACTTGATCAGTATGACCCTTAATGGAATAATACAAAGTTCTATCTGAAGTATTCCAGATTTTTATTTCTCCTGAAATCATTCCACAAATGAGTAATTGTCTATCAGAAGTTATATCCATGCTTAATGTTGTATCATTTTCTAATTTTATAGTTTTCATATCTCTACTTCTTGACACCCTCCAAACTTTAATTGATTTGTCTTCTGAGCAACTTATAATCTTTTTACTATTAAACAAAAAAGCAAGTCCATTCACAGAACTCCTTGAATACCCCTGAAGTTTATATAAAGGTTTCTTGTTGACTGTATCAAAGACACAAATTAAATGATAGTCGCTGTAAATAAGTAACTTTTCAGAAGGGTCTAAAATCAAAGAGTTTATTTTACTGTTATTCGCTCGAGGTGTTGAGAACTGAAACTTTTTATCATTCAAGTTGACAGCTCTGACATATTTATCATAACATCCAAAATAAACCAATTCTTCTTTTTTACTCGTCACAAGGCAATAAATTGGCTGTTCAAATGTAAAGGTGTGTTCAAATTTTCTTGTTTTTAAGTTCCAAATTTTTAATGAATTATCAAGAGATCCGCTAATTAAATACTTTGAACTGGAGCTAAATCCAACTGTTAAGACTGCACCTGATTCAAAAAAGTAGTCTTCTTGAAGTTTTTCTATATTTATAATTTTTATCGTTCTGTCTTCAGAAGCAGTTGCTAAGATTTTTGAGTCATTTGAAAAAGTAACACATCTAACTTTATCAGTGTGTCCTGCAACTAATAAAAAACTTCTGGTCTTTAAGTTTATTATGAAAACTCTTCCTTCGTCATCGCCTATTGATGTTAAACTATCATCAGCTGAAATGGCAACAGTGTAGATTTTTCCGATTTCATAATAAATTAATTCTTTAGGTCGCCTTAGTTCCAAGTCCCAGGCCAAAATAGTTTTGTCTTCAGAACAGCTGAGAAGAATATTGCTATCGATCAAGATTAAAT
Source organism: Stentor roeselii (assembly GCA_006503475.1). Taxonomy (NCBI): domain Eukaryota; phylum Ciliophora; class Heterotrichea; order Heterotrichida; family Stentoridae; genus Stentor; species Stentor roeselii. The sequence continues at coordinate 66,010 of RSEH01000229.1, read as the reverse complement.
CTCTCACCCAGCTTGAATGGCCATAAAGTTTGAATTCAATTGTTCTGGAATTAATATTCCAAATAATTATTTTACCGTCATCTCCAGAACTTATCAATCTAGTTTCATCTTTGTATAAAGCAATAGTTCTAACTTTATGCTTTGGCCCTTCTAGAGTGAATTCTAATTTATTTTCCTTAAGGTTCCAAAATTTAATAGAGGTATCAAAAGATGCACTTATTAAAACTTTCTGAGTTTTCATCAATAAAATTTCTCTAACTCCATCAACATGCCCTTCGAATGTATGTAAATTAGACGATTCATTCAAATCCCATACCTTTATAGTAAAATCAAATGAACTACTGAATAAATAATCTTCTTCTACTGAGAGTACTAAGCTTGTCACCTCATCAGTGTGTCCAGTTATTATTTTCTCTTCTAGTCTTTGATGAATATCCCATATCTTGATGCTATAATCATCACCTCCACTGATTAATTTTGCTGATTTTTTTAAAAAAACTAAACAAAGCGCAAAATGAGTTGATTCTGATAAAATAAATCCTAACTCAAGTGAGTTTAATTCCCATATTATTATCTTTTTGTCTAGTGATCCAGTGGCTGCTAGATTAAGATTCTCATTTATCGCTGAACACCAAACTTGACCCTCGTGCGATTTTGAACTTTTTAATAGACTTCTTGTTTTTAAGTCCCAAAATTTTACATATCCATCTTCATGGGTTGTTATAAGAAGATCCTGAAATTGATTAAAGCTATAAGTTTTGCATGTTTCTTGCTCAAATGATTTCATTTCCCATTCTAATTTTTTGTTTTCTAAATCGTAAATTTTTAAAGTTTTATCAAGAGATCCACTAAGCAAATACCTTTCATTAGAAGTGAGAGCTATACTGCGAATCTCATCATCATGTATATAAATATTATCCTCATCTTTCCTCTCACAAGAATTCCAAATTCTGAAGCATTTTTCACTAAATCCACTCACAATCAAGCTGCAATCAAAATTCACACATAAACAAGCAGGCTTTTTCGGATAATACTCTATAATAAAATCCCTTTTTCGTAGTCTAATTTTCCACAAGTAAACATAATAATCATCTGAAATCACAACAAGAAACTCAGAGTTTCCACTAAAGCAAATTTTTTTAATATTATTTTTATCCTTCAACTCAAACTCAAGCTGCAAATCATTTCCATTCCAAACTTGTATATTTTCATTTTTTTCAGCACAGGCAAGTAAAAGTCCATCAGAACTAGCAGTAAGTGAAACAATTTCCTGAGAACTTTTCATGATTTCTTTAAAAAAACAAAGTGAATTCAAATCCCAAGCTAAAACTCTTCCATCACTAGATCCACTGATAAGAAAAGAGTTTAAAGTAACACAACAAGTAACTTTTGAAGTATTTTCATTGAATTCTTTAATCAAGTTTCCCAGAAAGTCCCAGACTTTAACGATTCCATCATCTGAACATGTGAAAACATTTCGGTACTCTTTCGCAAAGGCCACACTGTTGACTTGCCCTGAATGTCCCCGAAAAGTTCCAATCAAAGTCCTTGACTCAAGGTTCCAAAGTTTCGCCTCACCATCCTTTGACCCGCTAAGCAGAAACTTATCATCAGAAGATATTGAAAGACAAGAAATCCCTCCAAGATGGCCGAGGAAAGTTGAATCAATTCTTTTAAGTAAACTATCCCAAATGTGGATTTTCATGTCGTCGGAACCTGAGATGATATACTTACAATCTGATGTCATTTCTAAGGCTGTTACTGTACTTTCATGGGCTTCGATCTCTCCAAGTATGGTTTTGATTTGGATGTCTAGGACTTCTTCTGGAGATATGTCCAGGACTTGATTTGGGTTTGGGGATGACTTGGGGATTAAGGCTTGCACAAGGCTTTTCTGGCTCAAGGCTATTGTAGTTAGATAGGAACCACTCATTTATAGGTCTAAGTATTAGAAAATTCAAGTCAGGATTATTTTTGATTTTGAAATTTCTGAGTTGAGTTAATGATTTAGTTTTAGGAAGGGGATGAAGTTTAGTGGGTTGGATTAGATTGATTTGAATAGATTTCTGATCATCTATATCGAGTGGGTGAATTTTATTATCTCGCCTGATGAGGTCTAAAGTTTTCATTTTTATTATTTATTCAACTAAAAGGTTTAAACATAGATCCTGAAAAATGTTAAAATGTTTTTTCGGAATCAGAATATAAGTAGATCAGGTTTTTCATCTAATTTCTTGGGAAAACATAAGGAATTTGTGTTTTATGTAGTATTATGATTGAGATATGCCAAATTTTATTAGAAGTTAATAATTATCAACTATAGTTAATCGGTTGATTTAGCATTCAAATGATAACTTGCAACCGAATCTTATAACTATTGAATTAATCCTAAATATAAATCAAAATATTACAATGGAAGACTCCATTGTTGTTTAAATTTTAGCAAAGGGATGAGAAACATAATCGATTATTATTGGGACACAATTATTATACAGAAAATAAGAGTATATATTCTTGAATTTCTCAAAATAATAAAGATTGACTCTTAGGCTAAGATTTGATATATTTTACTGAGAATATAATTTCACATAAGTAATATGAAGGTAAAGTTTAGATCATGATTGATTAAGTTGATAGACTATCAAAAGCTCATCACTTACAAATCTGATGTTATGCTGCTAAATGTGCTCTTGGATTTAACTTTACGAATTCTATAAAAATCAAGGCGAAGTATATTATTCAGATGTTTAGGACTACATCCATATGTAAAAAATCTTGATAATTTTCCTATCCTTCAATAGTTTTAAGTGCCTGGATAGCTTGAATAATTTTGCCTAAATCTAAAATAAAATCTCGAGAAATAAGAAATAATTTATTCGATTAAATAATCCAAAAATCAAATGCAATACCTTAAAATTTAATCATTTCTTTGATTAGGTTTCCTGATCTGTACTATTTACTAATTACCTTGAAAATTACTAATTACTTGAAAGAAATATGACAAAAAACAGCACTTTGTATCAAATAAATTAAGAGCTAGGTTAAATTTTCCATTTGACGATTCTAATATCATCGATATTAAAGCTAAGTATTTATCTTTTCAATGGAATAACTTTTGCCCAGTATGGAGGAATATAATCTGTGATGGTATCAGTTTATTATATATTCATTATACCTTGCACTTTAAGTGTACTAGGCTGCTCAATCTTTCTTTATCATTACTTAAAATTCAAAGCAATCAGATTAACTTTTGGAATAAAATATATAGCATATCTACAATTAGCAGATTTCGTGATGTGCTCTTTAGGCATAGTCGAATTATTTTCAGGGGATTTTATTTTATGCAATATTCTCAGTGCTTCCTATGATTTTTTAATGCTATTCCAAACATACTGGGTATCAGCATTATCAAACTATTTGTATAAAATTATCTATCTCGAAAAAGAAAAAGAAAGTATTTCCTTTAAAAAGCCATTGATTTTAGGCGTGATAATTTCATTATCAGTGCCAGTCTTGGAACTATCAAACATGTGCTTTAAACAAAAGGGAGATTTTTGTTTATTGGAATGTGAAATTGATGAAATCAATTTGGTCATTGATTTTATCAACCTTTCTGTTTTGATCATCTCATCATTTTGGAGTATCTATTATAGCTACAAAACTATTAGAAAAATCAAGGGTATGCTTCAAGAATGTTTAAATCAGCAAAAATGGACAATTACAAGATTAACAATTTATCCTTATATCACATTTTTTTGCTCCTTTCCAAGTTTTATTTATTACATTACTCAAAGAAATGCAATAGGCACTAATTTTGCTATCTTTTGTTATTCCCTTCCCTATTTTATAGGATTTTTTAATAGTATTATTTTGGGAATTAGTCCAGAAATTATGCATGCTATAAGAATTGAAAATGATATTCAAAATCAATCAAGATTACCTTTAGTTAATTTTAGCCCTAGTTAGATATCTTTATTATTACTTATATAGTGATTTATATCATAAATTATAATAGATGATGATTTGTTTAAGATTAATTTCTAGATTATGGCAAAGCAAGAAAAGTTGTATAACTATTATAAATAAATTATCTTAGAGATTTAAAGTAAATTTTTATCTCAAATGTTATCGGTATAGCTTTGAAGATAGCCAAAAAAGAAATGAAATAAAGAAATAATAATGCCCTAATTATAGTTTTCATAGCAAATATCAATCATTTAAAATTTAAATTCAGAATATTTCCTGAAGCATAGGTTATATGGATATCAATTTAAGTCTGTTCAATTACCAAATAATATTCAATAAGCCCTCAAATACTTGAATACTAATAAAAACTACAATATTATTGATAAAACTTATAAAAATGAATCCCTGGAAAGAATCTATAAAAGAATCTCTAATTTCAAGAAACAAACTCCAAACCCATCAATTTAAAACAATCATCGAAGTCTGTAATTTTCAATCAGACAACAATCTCCATTCAGAAACCACCCACCTGGGTTACGAGTCCCTCGTAAAACACAGCCAAATAAAAATCCTAAGATCATCCTTCCAGTAAACCTAATCAGATCAAACATCAACTGCGAAGAAATAGAATCAAAAATAGCATCGATCAAAAATTCATTAGGCATCGAATACGAGCAAAAATCAGAAAACATAAAAAAAATCCTAGAATTAAAAGAAGAAATCGAGCCTCTTCAACAAGAATTCAACCAAATCTGCAAAGATATTTTATCAGACCAAAGAAAACATGAAGAACTTTCTCATCACCGACAAGATCTCAGCGATTTCATTAAAACCCTTCTGATCTCGCAAGAAATCCTAAAAAATGAACAAGAAAACCTAAATAAAAAAATCGACAAATTAATAGAAGATAACAATAAACTCAGCAAAGAAAGCAACAACATCATTTCTCAAATGCTTAAAATGAAAGAAGAAAGCATGACTCGAGAAGATGAAATTTTTTCCATGATGCAACAGATGAAGCAAAGATCAAAGTCGATTGATGTAAGTATTGACGACTATGAAATAGTTGATGATGATCCTTGTTACGAGAAGTACTCCAGGTCTTTTAATGTAAAAAGTCCTCATCGAAACCTGGCAGATTTCAAGGCACATGAAGTTGAAGGAATTCTTGTAGCTTATAATAAATCAGGCTCGGTTCTTTTCAGTTCTGGATCTGAAAAAAAATTGAAGGTCTGGGATCATTTGAATGGCATTGAAAGGAAATCGTTTTCTGGATATAGTCAGACTATTCTTGCTATGAGTGTCTCTGATAGTAATGATCTGATATTGGGAGGATGCTCTTCGGGGGCTGGGTACCTCTGGAATTTTAATAATGCGAAATTGAAGCACAAGTTAAATGGACATGGAGCGAAAATCAATGGAACCGGGTTTACTAAGTTTGGAAGTGTTGCTGTTACGGGTGCTGAGGATCTTACTCTTCGTTTTTGGGATGTCACTAGAGGATATTCTATGAAAAGTATCAACTTGTCTTCTCTTCTTTACTCCTTATCAGCCAGTTCTCTAGACTCATCAATCCTAACAGGCCATAAAGATGGAACATTAGGCTTATGGCTTCAAAATTCAAATAAATGTACTAAGTTAGTTACTGAGTCATCCGCAGTAACTTCTTGCGAATTCAGTCCTTGTGGAAATTACATCGCTGGGCAAATGAGAAACAATCGACTTGTTATTTTTGATATGAGAATGATGGAGGTCTTGGCAAGGCTCTCACATAAAGACCTTAAATGTCCATCGGTGAAATCTGGAATTTCGTTTAGTCCGATGTCGAAATTTCTGTCATGTGGAAGTTTTAATGGGAAGATTATTACTTGGGACTTTCTGCGAAATGACGTCACAGTTTTACCTGCTTCTGATAAACCTGTGGTATCTGTCCAGTGGAATCCTAATGAAAGTCAATTAGCAGCTATTGATATTTCTGGGGGAATTAGTATTTGGGAATAGGAACTAGATAATATTATAAAATAACTTAGGAATTATTTAAGGTTTTTATTTGGGTCTTTATCTTTTTACTGAACTAGTTCATGCACATATGAGTTAGAATCGATATTAAGATTAACTTATATTGATCTCTCTTGAATCGGTATTTTAATCATAAGACTTCTAAATGTTTTAAGGGAAAATAAAGGATTACAAGATTAAGATAAATTAAGTTGATATCCTATAGCTTTGATATTTAAAATATTTGGAAAATTTGATTTAAAATACTTTCCTGATATTCCTTCTTATCTAATGTTTTTAAACCTTTTTAAAACCCAACAAAGTAATTATATGATTCAAACGAGAAAGATAGTAAAAATATATATTATTTGATAGATCTAAACTCTTTAACTCAGTTAGATACTCTAAAATGAGGCTATTCTTTGAAAACTTTTTATTGTAGGAGTTTTCAGTGAGATTAATGAAAAACTTTAATCTAAGACAATTAGTAACTATGCTAATGACTCTTGCAGAGTTCAAAGTTATAGAAATTACCTTATCTAGATATTGACTAGCCATCAAAGTATCGAATATGCATAAGACTTATTCATTAATCCCCAGGTAACCTAGAAAAATTCAATAGTAATTTATGTAGAGATCACTTGAAATACTTAAGATTTTAACTGAATTTAATTCTATATCAATATTTTAGCTTTTTCTTCAAATACTTAGTTTGATTCTTAAAACATTTATACAAAATATGTATATAAATTCAACAAATGTATATAAATGTAAGTATTTAGTATATTATGGTGAATTATAAATGAAGTTTGTATTTCTAGTAACTCTAGTCTTTTCTGCTCTGGTTGAATATCGCTTTGGACACTCATATGGTAAATTTTACTACGATTTTTCTTTGAATCATTATCACGGATTGAACTGCAAAAACTTTGTGTCAAGAACTACTGACAGAGGCTTATATATCAAATCAACGTCAGCACATCCAAGGTGCGTTATGGTGCCAAGCAATTTTACAATTCCTCAAACATTTTCAGTAGTGTTTTGGACTTTACCTGAAAGTGGAGAGGGCTGGATTCTGTTTAAAAACTCATCATCTCCATCAGGAATTTCATTTAATGTCAAAAGGATAAGCAAAATGTTTGTGTTTGATTATAATAGTTCATCAACAACCTCTGAATCAATAAATGCTACAGCAAATACTTTTCTAGCTAGTAATTTATAGACAGATGTTTGGCAGCTTATATCATTTTCGTATGATGGATCATCTTTCAAAATAGAAGTAAATGGAGCTATAAAATTTACTTATTCAAAAACTTATCAAGATCCCTCTCCAGGAACAATCGGAATCGGTACCATGTTCAATAATCCTGCCTCATTAGTTGCTTTATACTGGAACTTTCTAATAGTTAGTGGCTCATATTCAATTAATGACTACTTGATAGCAGGTACTTCGACTCAATGTTTAGTGCCATACTCAAGTTGTGTTTCCTGTTCTCCCATAATCAGCGATCCAGTCTACGGCAGTGGTTGTCTTGCAAAGTACATTGGCTCACATATAAACTCTTGGAATCAAGCATGTGAAAAAGACAACAGCGAAATCGGCTGTTCGAACACAATTCATTATAATTGCGCACCAACTCAATTTTGTGCATTTAAACCAGAAAATAACACGTGCTACTCAATTAATCCTTCAGATGGTTCATATTCACAGATTGTCTGCAATTGTGAGAGCAGAAGATCGTATGTTAATAACTATTGTTGTAATCCTGGGTGTAGTGATTGCAACTTAGCAGGAAATTGCACTAGTTGTCTTGACCCGAATGCTTTACCTGCTAATGGTTTGTGTTATTGTAATACAAGGTACTATGGGTCCCCTGCGAATACTTCGACTTCTTGCATTCAATGTGGAAAAGGATGTCTTGAATGTAGCTCAAATAAGACTTGTAGTAATTGTGTGGCAAATTCTAAACAGATTTTAAATAAAAATGAATGTGCTTGTGACAAGAGATATTACTTTTCGAATGAAACAACTTGCAGTTTGTGTGGGAAAGGATGTCTCAATTGCAGTTCTGCCATTGAGTGTTCTGAATGCACTAAAAATTCAGCAATGGTAACTTCAAAAAATGAATGCTCTTGCGATTCTCGATACTATTTTTCAGATGAAATAACATGCAGTTTATGTGGAAAAGGGTGCCTAGAATGCAGCTCTAGTACTGAATGTTTACTTTGTACTGCGAATTCAATCAAGATAGCTTCGAAAAATGAGTGCTTATGCAACCCCCAGCACTATTTTTCCAATGAAATTACCTGCAGTCCATGTGGTAATGGGTGTAATGAATGCAATTCATTAAATAAATGCCTAAGCTGTATAGATAAAAATGCTATAGTGGTTAATGAGAGTTGCTCATGCATAGTTGGTTTTTATGAATTGAATAGCGTCTGCATTATTTGTGAAACGTTGTGTTTAGCTTGCAATAATACATCATGTTTAAAGTGCGCTGATAACGCAATCAATAGATTGTCCAAATGTGAGTGTGTAGATGGATTTTATAGAGATGGAGAAAGTTGCATCCCTTGTCTTGAAGAATGCAAAACCTGCAATAATTCATCATCTTGTATCGAGTGTTTAAAATCAGGTTATATTCAAGTATCAGGCACTTGCCAATGTCCACAAGGTTTTTCTGAAAATAATTCTGAATGTATTCAGTGCTCAGATGGATGCGCTGAGTGTTCATCTCAAGATGTCTGTTACAGCTGTTTATATAACAATACTATAATAAGTGCAGGGAAATGCATATGCGATTATGGATATTTTGGTAAAATTAACAACTGTACACCATGCGCATCAGGTTGCAGTGAATGTGAATCACTCGAGACCTGTATAAAGTGCTCTGAAAAATTACCTAACCTTGTAAACGGGAAGTGCAAATGTAATCAAGGATACTATGAAGATATATATTGCAAGCCTTGTCTTCAAGGCTGTTTGACATGCATAAATGAAAGTTCTTGCGAAGAATGTAAGGATCAGTATTCTGAATTTAAAAATGGAAGATGTGAATGCATAGAAAAATACTTCAATAACTCAGTCTGTTCACCGTGTATTCAAGGTTGCTTGACATGCGTAAATGAAAGTTCTTGTCAACAGTGTGAGGACCATTATGCTGTATTTAAGAATGGAAAATGTGAATGTATGCAAGGGTATTTCAATAACTCAGTCTGCACACCTTGTCTTCAAGGTTGCTCAATTTGCGTAAATGAAAATTCTTGCGATCAGTGTGAGGACCAGTATGCTGAATTTAAAAATGGAAAGTGTGAATGTATGCAAGGGTATTTCAATGACTCAATCTGTACACCTTGTCTTCAAGGTTGCTTGAATTGTTTAAATCAAAATTCTTGCAATCAGTGTGAGGATCAGTATGCTGAATTTAAAAATGGAAAGTGTGAATGTATGCAAGGGTATTTCAATAATTCAATCTGTTCACCTTGTCCTCAAGGTTGCTTGAATTGTTTAAATCAAAATTCTTGCAATCAGTGTGAGGACCAGTATGCTTTAATTAAGAATGGAAAATGTGAATGTATGCAAGGGTATTTCAATAATTCAATCTGTTCACCTTGTCTTCAAGGTTGTTTGAATTGTGTAAATGAAAGTCATTGTCATCAATGTGAGGATCAGTATGCTGAATATAAGAATGGAAGATGTGATTGTATGCAAGGGTATTTCAATAATTCAATCTGCATACCTTGTCTTCAAGGTTGCTCGATTTGCGTAAATGAAAGTTCTTGCCAACAGTGTGAGGACAAATATGCTTTATTTAAAAATGGAAAGTGTGAATGTATACAAGGGTATTTCAATAACTCTGTCTGTACATCTTGTCTTCAAGGCTGTTTGATATGTGTAAATGAAAGTTCTTGCCAACAGTGTGAGGATCAGTATGCTTTATTTAAGAATGGAAGATGTGAATGTATAGAAGGATATTTCAATAATTCAGGCTGCACACCTTGTCTTCAAGGTTGTAAAACTTGTCAGAATGTTTCAGTCTGTGAGGTTTGCACTGATCCGTTTGCTATTTTTATTAATGGAGAGTGCAGATGCAATGAAGGGTTTTTCAACGACTCTGTATGCTTAAGATGTGCTGAAGGATGTCGAGTATGCCAAAATTCAAGTTCTTGTGATTTGTGCTATGATACTTTTGCAACTTTTTCTGGTGCAACTTGTCAGTGTAATTTAGGCTACTATAATAATTCAGGCTGCAAGAAATGCCCTTCCGGATGTGCAGACTGTAAAAATTCTAGTTCTTGTCAGCAATGTCTTGATCCTTTTGCGTCATTTAATAATATGTCATGCGATTGTAATCCAGGGTTTTACAATAATTCAGGATGCCAGCCTTGTCCTGTCGGTTGCGAATTATGTCTTGCGGCTTCTTCATGTCAAAAGTGTCTTGACCCAAACGCAGAATTCTTAGTTAACCAATGCGTATGCAAAGCAGGTTTTTATAATTTATCTGGGTGTCTTCCTTGTATTAATGGGTGCTCAAAATGTACATCAAATAATGATTGCATTTCATGCTTAGATTCCAATTCTTTTTTTAATGTATCCCAATGCATTTGTAATCCAGGTTATGCTTTAAACGGTAATTTCTGTGAAATCTGCAAACAAGACTGCTCTGAATGCTTGAATTCAACTTTTTGTCTGAAATGCAAAGACCCTCAAAAATCGGCTATAAATGGTGCTTGTTCATGTAAATCAGGATTCTTTGAAAACAATAGCAACTGCTTTCCATGTGACTCAACCTGCGAAAGTTGTAACTCGACGTCTTGCATTATTTGTAAGGATATTAATTCTGTCCCATTACTTAATATCTGTGTTTGCAGAGAAGGTTATTTTTTTGATTTGGTGAATCAGACTTGCGAAAAATGCGTGTTAGGATGTCAGATATGCATGAATTACTCTTCTTGTGATAAATGCCTTGATTCTCTTCAAATTTTTAATGGGAATAAATGTATATGTCCGAAAGGATACTATGGAGATTCTAATTGCTTGAACTGCCCACCAGAGTGTCAATCTTGCACTTCTCCAGAATCATGCCTTGACTGCATAGACCCATCATCATTACCTTTATCTGGTAAGTGCACATGCAAAGAAAAACACTTCATGAACCCATCAACATTCCTATGTGAACCATGCGCATCCAACTGTTCCAATTGTTCATCCAGTTCCATCTGTTCAAAATGTTCAATTCTTAATTCAGTCATCAAAGATGGAAAATGCGAATGCGCTTCAAACTATTACCTAAACTCCTCCGAAGACTGCAGTCCTTGCGACATTTCATGTGAAGTCTGTGAAGAGCACATCTGTCATCAATGCAAATCAAACAACAGCGAAATTTTAGGTCCCGAATGTAAATGTCTTGAAGGGTTCTTCAATTCTAACCCATTAGGACTTCAATGCGAAAAATGCAATCAAGAATGCAGCAGTTGCCAAAACTTAACCATTTGCGAGACTTGTTTATCTTTTAACTCATCTCCAAATTCTATTCAAGGATGCTCCTGTGATAAAGGGTTTTGGGCAGATTCTCCTTTAATTGAAAAAAACTCTTGTAAAAAATGTAAAGATGGATGTTTGGACTGTAAATCTGAAAATCAATGTGTTGAATGTTCTGATAAAGAAAAAATTGTAGTTAATGGGCAGTGCTTATTTAAATGTAAGAAATTTGAATATTTTTTGGATGGATGTGAAAAATGTCCTTCTTTGTGTAAATTTTGTGAGAATTTCAAAGGATGTAATTCATGTATAAAGAATTCGAATTTTAATGAAAAGGGTTTTTGTGAATGTGATTTGGGTTTTAATGAAAAGTCAGGAAATTGTGAAGAGTATTTATTTGATGCAGAGATTATTGTTAGTAGTTCAAATAGAATTCAAATTGATTTCACTCATCCTCTCACTTTGAATGAATCAAACATTTTACATATAATATTAGAAAAAGAGTCTCTAAAATTTTCAATTGTAAAAAAGTCAAATACAAGCTTTATTATTACACCGAAGATTGTGGAGTCTCTGATTGAAACAAAAACATTTGAATTGGTTATGAAGGGTCCTATTTATAGTTTAAAAAAATCAAAACTGAGGAAATATATGTTTTCTGATTATTTTAACCCCCAGCCAAATACTGAAATACAAACCCTAGCGTCGCAAACTAAGGCCATGACACAAACAATAGGTTCAACTTCCATGAGTTTCTCACTAGTTTCAAATCCATCAGCTTGTTGGACCCTTCTCAACACCATTCAAATAATAAGCTATTTGCCTTTGAACTCCTTGCCATACACACCTAAACTAAAATCTTTTCATGCTTCACTCACATCTTACAACCTTTTACCAAACCCTTTTGAATACTTTGTTCCTCCAAATTCATCTTCTGAGCCTTTCAAACAAGCAAAAAAATTCGGAATCGATTCTTCAGTTTTTTTATTAAATTTCGGAAATACTTTAATAATACCTTTGGCATATATTGTGATTTTTCCATTATTGTATGCATTGTCATGCATTACAAAAATTTCTCCATATGTTAAAAAGTATTTGGTTCACTATAAGTTCAACTTTTTCATCAGATTTATTATCCAGAGTTACTTGGAAGTCGGAATTTACTCCTTGATTCAGCTTAGAGCAGTAATAATTACTTAGAGTAATTTGATAGGTATCAGTGGATACATAAACTATTCAATTTCAGGATTTTTTCTAGTATTTTCTAATTAGGCGATTTTATTTTTATCACCAATCACATCAACCTATATAATCTGCACATCAAATCTAAATAACGAGGAAACAATTCAAAAATACGGAAGTTTATTTTCAGAATTTAAAAACGACAAAGGCAAGTTAAGTTCTTTATTTTATTCCATTTATTTTCTCAGAAGATTAATCTATGTCATGAGTCAAATATATTTAAACGATTTCCCAGTACTCCAAATCGCTTTTAGCATTATTTTTACCTTGATCCAACTTATCCACTTATTAAAATACAGACCATTTAATGACAAAAGTGTTTTTATATCAGAATTATCAGGAGAAGTCTGCACCCTTTATATATTTACCGTCGTTTCTTTACTTCTCAGAGAAAACACTCAATCTGAATTAGCATTAATCGAAGACCTGATTATTTTCGGCATCTTTGCCTGTGGACTTATTCAATACCTAGTCTGCATGTATTCTGTTCTAATCTCAATCAAAACCCTTTTTCAAAAATTTTTCAAATCAAGAGTTGAGAGTTTCTTAAAGTCAGCGAAAGTCCTTCCTCTAGAAAACAAGCAAACAGCTGAAATAAACACGGCAACAAGAATAATCTAAATAATAAAAATTTCCCAATCTCTTTAACTACTCTAATCTAAACTTTAACCTTATTCTTTTTATCTACCATCATCGACCCCAAAGATAAAAAAACCAACAAAGCAATAATTGAAATCGAGACATAATCAGGACCTTGCTTCGACAAGTCCTTCAAGGCAATCCCAGCCGAGATCTGAAGGAAATTCGGAACAATAAGTCCAACAAACGTCGAAATCACAAAAGTCACAAAAGGAATTCCAATGATCGGACTTGAAAAATTAATGATCCAGTTGGGAATGATGGGCAAGACCCTTAAAATTATCAGACATTGAAGAAGTTTTTCTTTGTTTGTCAAGACCTGGTGGTTTAGTTTTTTTATAAAGGAAGGAAAAAGTCGGATCACTAGTCCTTGGCCGAAGTTCTGGTAAAGAAGGTAACAAAGTGATGAGCCTAAAGTAGAGCAAAAGGTTACTATTAATAGTCCCAACCATCTTCCGAAGATTGAACCTGCCATGAAGCTTAAACATATTGGCCCTGGAATTGCTAAGGACTGAAGGACTAGGTAGGTTGTGATGAAAAATAAAAGTGTGTAGATAAAGGCCTCGTCGTGGTAAATTTTTATTGTTTCTGAAACTTTTTCGAGATTTTCTAAAGGGTATGGGAATGTCAAAAAAACTGAATTGTTTACGTTTGGAAGGTCTGGAGATAAGATTGTGAAAAATAAGATCAGAACTAGACCCATTAGGAAAAATGAACTCATGAAAATCAGGTTTTTCTTTAGGGTGGTCTGAGTTCTAGAAATTGCATTTTCAAAATCGTATTCCATTATATGTATTTTTAATTATTTCGATTGTCTTTAACTCGAAAAGACTTGTAAATAATTTTATCAACTCCATAAACTAACTCAATCTAATAAAAACCTAAACATTTCTAATTCAATAAACTTATAACTTTTGAGCCATAATCGACAACCCATAAATCAACCCAGCCTGATGAGGGACAGTAACAGAAATATATTTATTTTTGAACTTAGGAATAACTCCACTATAACACAAAGTTCTAAAACACCTCGAATAACTCAACCGAAACTCAACTTTATCATTTTTTTCAAGATTTAAAAAATGCATACTTTTATTCTGATCATGTCTAAAAGTTTCCTTCGGAAACTCAAGCAACTGGCATCTCATGCTCATCAATTCAAAATAAAGACTGCAATAATCATACCCATTTTTCTTAATCTGAACCTTAATAACAACATCAGAATTTTCAGAGCATCCAGTGATAAAAAGTCCATTAATAACCATTCTTTTCCCTGGTTTAACTTCTATCTCAATTATATGAGTATCAAAATTACTAAGCATCCACATCTGTGAAAAGTTTTCCTTATTCTCAGGAATGATTTTTTCATAGAAAATAATTCTTGTCAAGTCTTCTCTAACACTTTTACAAATATTATACTTTTCCGAGCTGATCTTTTTCATGAACTTGGAGCTGCTGATAGGAACTCTTGAAGAAATACTAAAAAGATTCGTTGAAAAATTTTGAAAATTTTCAGAAATTTTATAAGTTTCTCCAAGAGGTTCACATAATTTGCAATAAACTTGAAGAGTTTCTTCACTATACAAGTCAGCAGGTATTTTATGAGCATCACAAAGATAGAAATATTTTTCTTTAAACTTTTGGTTATCTTCAATAAAAGTGACGATATTGCAACAAACAAAATAAGATCCAGTTGAACATTCGAAGCAAACAGAATGACTACATTCAAGAAGCAATTCTCCAGGATTTCCACATTTTTTAACACAAAGTCGACTAAACTCATAAAGATAGATTTTATGTTGATTTGCTAGTCTTTTTGTCATGCTGCATTTAAAACATACAGCTTTTTCAATAGAGCCTTCATTATACTGGATGGGTAAAGATTTCTGGTAGTCAAAAGGCGTATGACAAAAGTAGCAGCTAAAGTTAGGGACATAATTAAGTTTCACTCCGAAATACTCAATCGCTTTTACTTTAATCAACAAATTTCCTACTTTAGACTCTTCGTTACTTCTCCAATTAAAGTACTTTGTTAACAGAAGATTTTTATAATTTCCTTTTTCTGAAGATATCTTCGGAAAGCAGTTTTTGCAAAGTTTTTCTATTTTTTCAGGATCTTTTAAAGTCTTTAAGCACATCGCACAGCAGATTTCAAGAAAACTTAAACTTAGTTCGATGAATCTTTGCTTTTGCTCTTTTTGAGACTTGTCGATAAATTTGTAGATGAATTTCAGGTAACTTGGAAGAGTTTGCACTAATTCCATTGATTGGAAAATGCTGTCGAGGTTTGCTGGGTTGTTTAAACAGGATTTGCAGAGCTCTGAAGGGATCTGGCTTAAGACTTGCTTGTTTTCTTCGTGGATTTCGCAGTTTTGGAACTTTTTGATGAAATATTCGAGTTTTGTGGGTTGCAGGTTCTTATCCCAGGGTTTTTTACATGGACATAAAAGGTTTTCGTTTATTTTTAAACAATTTGAACAGATTAGATATTGGCAACCGTGAGAGATCAATCTTGATTTTTCGAAACATAAAAAACATTCTCGATTATCCATTTTTTTAGAGGAAAGGATTTTTTTAGATGAAGATATGTTTATAGAGGTGATAGATTTAGGGAGTCTTATTTTGGAGATTGGTTTAGAATGATTTTTCAATTTGGAGATAGGTTGAATGGAAAATTGGTTTAGGATCTTAAGATATTATATCAAGTCATGGTATTTTTTTTGGAATGTTTTAATTTAGAATGGGTTGTATCAAATTCATTTAAAACAGTCAGATTTGTATAAAAAACCCAAAGGTTTAATCATTTTCAACAACCTTTCAAGATTTTAATAATCCTAGTTATTAATTTCATCCAAAACCTATTTCCTAAATCATAATAAAAGTCCAAAACCTCATCAATTTCAATCAAAATTTCAAAAATCTCAACAGGGCCTGATTTCTTCAATTTCCTTATAAAAATTTCCTAATCTGCCTGATTTAAAACCAAAATACCCATAATAATTCAATGATTCCTCAAAAACTCATATAATTACTCATCAAATCAATCAAGTTGAACAAGCTGGACTTGGTATTGCTTTCTCTATCGACATCTTAAAAAAAATAGAAAAAGATTGAAAAGTTAGTGAGACTCGAGTCTTTCTCGATTTCCTAAATTCCTGGCTTTAAGTTTAGCTTCGAGGTTCTGCTCTAGCGACTTTATGACAGTCTTGATAGTTTCTTCGAACTTGTTCAATTGGTAAATGATGAATCTCATGAGATTCCCTGATTCAAATGTGAAGCTAGATGAAAAGACAGGTTATTCGGTGCCTTCTTTTTCTTGTTTTTCTTTCGCAGAGCATTCGCATAATTTTCGGCACCACATAATAAAAAAATTATTTAATCGGGTGCGCCTTCAAACTAATTTAGCTTTAATAAATCAAATATGATTTATCTTATAATTTAGAAATGGAACTTCGTGATGAGATAACCGATCTGCACCCTCATGTAACGACAGCATCAACTGAGACTGAACATAAAAAAGGAATGTTTATAGACTGCACAGAACATTTTGAAATTGACATAATCGATTCAGGTAGCAAGATTAACAATGCAGGATCTTCTGGTGTTTCAAGTCCAAACCTTCCTGGTATAGAAATGATTTCGGGTTCGACTATCAACTCTCCTACCTTTTCAGATGAACAGGATTCGAATGCTACTAGATATCAGGGTGAAAATTCTTCGGGTGTTCCAAGTTCAAGCCTTCCTGCTATAGAAATGATTTCGGGTGCATCTATCAACTCTCCTACCTTTTCAGATCAACAGGATTCGGATACTACTAGACATCAGGGTGAAAATTCTTCAGGTGTTCCAAGTCCAAACCTTTCTGCTATAGAACTTATTTCAAGGGCAACTATCAACTCTCCTAGATTTTTAGATGAAAGTGAAATCAGTACTCAAGACACAATTGTTATCTAAATAGTTTAAAATATACTTTTGTAGGGATGTCTATAAATAAAAGGCGGGAACACATCAGAAAAATATGGTGAATGGATTGGTGCTGAATCAAGTCGCTGAAAAGATCTTTCATTTTAAGACAAGCACATCATAAACGAGGCGCAGATACTGGAAAACTTGAACAAACTTTGAAATTATCAAAAATGAAGAGTTTTCAAATTTCTTCAATGATCTCAATGAAGACTTCAGCTTTGGGAAGTTATTAATAATTATCGCTCTTTTACTGACTCTTTGATAGTTTTGGAATGAAGAATCTTGAAGACTCTTTATTTAGATGGTTTAGTTTTAAGATTATCACCATCCTAGAACTTGCTCATAATTTCAGGAATGGAGTATTTTTTGAAAATTTCAACGTTTTTACTCACGCAGAAATGGGTTGAATCATTAAGAATCCAAAGACTGACCTGTGTTGAATTCGGAAGGATTGAAAGTTAGGAAGAATTAGGAAAGGATGAGCAGAATACATCTGCGAGAATAAGAAATGCATCATTCGGACTTGCCAATAATCTTCCGTTACTCGAAGACCTTCACAGATCCTTAGACAGTATCCCAGTGAAAAGCATTCAATATCCAAGTCCTAAAATTGAGACATAATTTTCTCCATCACAAAAAGCCAGTCTAGCGAAGATCCTCAAATTAAACCTAGACAAATTCATGCTTTAGGAGAAAGGATGAGAGGTCGACCATAAGCCATTCAGAAGAGACCCTCTCCGATTTTAATTCAGACGACAAGCGAAATAATCTCAGTTATAAAAAGATATGAGCTGGAAGCTTGATAGGCCATCGAAGGCAGGGTCTCTATAGAGCATAAGGCTGTCCTTTCCAAGCAAGCTCATGAATCTCTATGGCCAGATCTTGACTGGTAAATCCTTTCTCAGAAAGCAATCAAGAATATCTTAAAATTGTTTGTTAATAATCTAAAACTCTCGATGCAAGGTCACCAGCCGGTCCTTCGCATTCGTCTCTTGTTCAATCACCGCATGCATCATTCTTAATTTTCAGAATTTCGACATGGGAAAGCCCAGCAATTCTTTCATTTCAAACTCAAGCATGTGCCATGCAAGTCTTATTTTCTTAGCGAATAAGCGTTTTTTTAAAAATTTTCTTGAATCATTATCTGCATTTTTTTTTAGCTGTCTCATTCAGTTGCAGTTGGGACTCTTGATTAGACAAGTCTAAATATATCAGTGGCTTTGTGTTTGGGTAATAACAGAGCTAGTATTGACGAGGCTTTCTTGATTTTCTTCACTTGAAGTTGCATGTTGTTTTATGTCACTGTCTCCAGGTAGAAACTCATTTTGGAACAGTGTCTGTCACTGTGATAAGTTTTAAATTATTTTGAAGAGTTCTTGTCTGCTTTGGATAGACTGAAGATAAGATCTTGCTTTTTCCAATAGGGTTGAGAATATTTTTTAAAATAGAACTTCTGTTGTTTATTTTTTTTGAGATGGAATTTAGATTGGATATTTGGAATGAATAAAATAACTTTTCAATGTGGAATATAAATACAATAAAGTTTTATTTTGAATGGAAGAATATCACATAAGGTAAAAAGAAGTAAATTTAAATGGACTTGAAATTAGAACTATAGAAAAGACTGAAGAATTAAAATATATACAAAGAGATATAAAATCTTAAGAAGTAAAAATGAAATACAAAAGCAGCTAGAGAAAGAAAAAGGCAAAAAAAAGCCAAGATTAGGATAAATCAATTAAAACGCATGGATAATCTACAAGGAAAATCTTGAATATCAAGAAGAGCCAAATCTGAGAAACAAACAGAAAAGAATTCAAACTCAAAGAGAAAAAATCCTTCACGAAATAAAAAAGAAAAATTTCAAGTACTCTTATCATAGCTTTCAATAATAAATGCCTAAACATCAAAAGGCCATTCCTCACTCTACATAAAAAAAAATTTTCCTAAAGGTTTGATTAACTAAATCTAAACGTTATGAAGATAATCTCCAACGACCCAACTAGCGTCAACAAACCCTTTTGTCTTGAGTTTAATCATTTCATTTGCATAAATGGCCAAATTTTGGGCAGCACTTTGAACAAAACGATGTTGATAGGGAGTGCGAGATTTATCATGAAAAACAAAGAAGAAATTTCCATTATTCATTCCCCATTGCAATCTTCCGTCCACAGGTAGCACTTGAGGAATATCATATCCCCTTTGGATAAACACAGGAATTAAGTCACCATCTTTCGAGTATTTGCACAGACTATAAGGTTCAGAATGATCACCACCTGCTCCTAAGAATGATCCTTGTTTCCAACTTATAGTTACCTGTTGATCGATGCTGACTAGATGGAGCTCTCGCATTCCTCGAATCGCACTTTCCATTTTATTAACCATTAAAAAATGGGACTTTTTTAGATTTTTTTGTTTTTGAAGATTATTAACTAAATAGGATTTTCAATTTTATCATCAAAACTTCACACGGTATACAATCAGTTTTGTTAGATTTGATCTAAATGGATTATCTATGCTAAAGTAATAAAATATAAGTTTAAAATCATATAAAGAATGATTTGTGATTTTTGGTAGACTAGTAATTTTTTCCCTTCCATTTTTATTTTATCGGTATTTTAAAAGGTAGATAGGCAGAAATAATAAAAAGATGTCTACCTTTATATTTTTCAATGTAGTTTACCATAATTTTATGATATCTATGGAAGCCAAATTATTCAGTTTGGTTTAGGGATTTAAGAAATATGAAGTTTTAGGTCTTCGGGCTGTCTCAGGATGGCAAAAGAACTAAAATCTATTTGATTACGCTGGGAAGACAGAAGAAGTGAAAGTAGGAAAAGGAAAGGGATTATTTTAAAGGAGATGATACCTACGACATGGTATTAATTCATTAAATTTTCCTTTGTGATCGTTTGGATTACGACACTTTCCAAATAATCAACATGCCAGGTTTACTAAACACGAATTACCTGTCACCAAAGAAGTGATATTTAATGAAATAAAAATAATCCTAATGAAGCTTCAATTAACTGGCCTTGACTACGTAATAATGTTCCATTAAGAACAAGAATATTCAAAAAAATTCAACATTAGTATGGAAGCTATGATAAACTCTTCTGAGAAAGTATCAGAAAGTCCACCCTCGTTCGTTCTACAAAAAGGAATCCAGTTGATAAAGAATAAAAACAAGCTAAATTAAGATAAATTAATTCTATAGTCTGTAATATCGATATAGTGCATATGAGATGGCAAAAAAATTTAAAAAAAAAAGAGTAAACTTTATTTTTAAGGATGTAATGAAAACTTAAGTTTTCTACTTGGCTCTCGTTATTTCTAGTCAAGTATTTTATTGTTTTAGATATTCATCAAATTTTCATAAGAAAAATTGAATTAACTTAAAAACTTAGGAGTGATGACCCCAATAGATTTATCATGTTGAAGAAGAAGTAGAGGATAAATATGAAGTTATGACGACTGAGAAGGAATTGAAGTTACCACTTTAGTAACTTTTACAGAAGAGAAAATAATGGAAAAAGCAAGATACAAAAATTGATAAAGGCGAGGATTATAATAAATATGAAGTTTAAAAAATAAACAAGACACCCTATGTATCTTAAACAAGAATGATGCAGATTAAAAACATAATTTTTTGATTAATTTTAACATCAGTAAAGATCCCATATACTATTATGGTTTTAATACACAAAGAAGTATTTGAATATGGACCATTTACAAAGTTTTAAAATAAAAATATTGATACTTTTATCCGAAGGTTGAAGGACAAACTAAATAAGATACTGAAAAAAATATCTGTACTAATACAGTAAATATCAGAAAAGTAAAGAAAATTTACAAACAGCAAATGTAAGGCATGGGTTCAAATATTACTTGGAACAAGTTGGTGTAGTCTTAGAGAAGATGTAAAGGATTCTTTTAGTAGTAGGAGTAGATAATCTAAGTTTTAGTATAAAATCAAAGAAATGCCTCATTTGTCTCTTTAACCAATGAAATTTTCAATTAGGATTTCTCATATAATTAATGTTTCAAACACTAGTAAATACTATGAAAAATTGATAATAATTTAAGTTTCTATTAATAAACCCTATGCCCAAACTGTGTAGGTATAATTTATAGTGACTGTATTCACACTCATGATTATCATAATTAAGCAAGGAAATGATTTCTGAGCCCTAATGCAGGTTTTCTTATAAAAACTTGAATAATTGTATGTAATTATTTCATTTTTCATTAAAATTATTGTAAAAGGCAATCATATATGGGTAATATTTTAATCTTTTATAGATATCATATAACCCTAAATTACTACCGACTTTATGATTATACAAAAATATTAAGAATAAAGCCATATTATTAATTGTTATAATTCCAGTTCGATTTGACTTCTTGGTTTCGTGTGGAAAGGTCAAGATAAGTGACAGAATATATCAGAAAATCCTAAAACCTACCAAAATATTAAAATATATACAATTAAAGTTACCTCTTCTCAAAATGAACTCTTTGAAACTATAACAAAATAAAAATCTCATTATTATCCCTGTATAAATTTAACCAATTTAGATACCTAAATAAATCTTAAATTATAATAAAAATAACAAAAGAAATTACCCAAATCCTATTTCCAAAGGTATACATATAATAATCCTAGTTATTAACTTCATCCTTTAACCTCTGCACCTCATTTTTCCTCCAATTATCATAAAATTCCGAGACCTCATCAATTTCCTTCTGCATATTTTTCCTCATTTCCTTAACAACCAGCTCAAGTACCCCTCCACAAGAGCTGATTTCTTCAATTTCCTTTTCATATTTCTTCCTAATCTCCATGATTTTAAAGACCCTTTCCCCCATGACCCTTTCCATGATTTCCTCAAGTTTTTTCTCAAACCGATCATAATTATCCTTCAAATCAATCGAATTGAACAAGCTAGACTTAGTGCTTGTATTACTTCCACTATCAACACAACTCATATCACAATTGAAAAAAGAATTCGACATCTGAGTAATACTCGGAGTCCTTCTCGATTTCCTCAATTTTCTCGCTTGAACCTTCGCTTCCAAGTCCTGTTCTTGGGACTTTATCACATTTTTTGCAGTTTCAGAAGTTTCTTTCGACATACTCGAATGTGAGTTGATAACAGTCATCAAATTCCCTGATTCTAAATGTGAAACAAGTTGAAAAGACAGATGTTTTCGATGCTCTTCTTTTTCTTCTTCTTCCACTGGAAATTCAGATATTTTCTGAGGAAGGGTCTCTGATGACGTTGTTGAACTTGGAACATTAGACAAGGGTTTCGGGCTTAATAATGAAAAAACCTGCGGCCTTAGCAGCATTTTTTGGAGTTTTTCTTGAAAATCCAGATATTTCGGGTTTTCTTGGGCTTCGTAGTGCTCGATTGCCTTTGTGTAAAGTGCTGTCAGGTCCTGAACTAACTGTAAAGAAGCGGATTTATCTAAGTCGATTTCTTTTTCAATGATTTGCGTGGCGAGGTCAGGACTTAAGTCAGTGCATTCAACGCGATACCTGGGCTTTTGAAGAAATCTTGAAAATTTAGATTTCATTTATTACTATCAAATTATTGAGTTTGACCCTCTGAGTTTTGCGAGTTCTTCGTAATAAATGCTTTCATCAACTACGCAAAGACCTGAATAATCAATGCGGTCGGCAGGGTCTCCGTATCTTCTGATGTTTTCAATGATTTTTTCCTCAGTGAGCTGTCTTCGGGTTAGTAAGGTGTTGTTGCTTACTGGCCTGGCATTGGTGATGACTGGGATTTTCTTAGAGATCACTTTTTTATACATTTCCAGTTGTAGTTCTTCGAAAGGGTCTTTCTTCTTCGCCTTAGGCAGGGTGTTAGAATCGTTTCTTTTTCGCTTTTGTTTGCGACTCACGCTTTTTGACTTTTTTTTAGTTTCTTTAGGTTTGAATTCAAGTGCTTTGAAAACGACTGAAAGTTTATCAGGAGTTTTTTCTCTTTCAATGATTTTCATCATCATTTCATTTTCATCTACTTGTGGAACATACGCTTTGAAGTAATCATCAGTTAACTCTTCATACTCAGGAGTCCCTAAAGGAAAGAAGTTCCTAACAGTGACTGCTGTA
Source organism: Stentor roeselii (assembly GCA_006503475.1). Taxonomy (NCBI): domain Eukaryota; phylum Ciliophora; class Heterotrichea; order Heterotrichida; family Stentoridae; genus Stentor; species Stentor roeselii. Next base: position 42,596 of record RSEH01000229.1, on the reverse strand, counting down.
GTGATTTGACGATAAGAAGCGTAGATCATGTCTTTTACAATTAAAATACTGCTGATTGGATGAGGAAATTTTATTTCATGAAGAAGTTGCTTGTCAAATGTCCAGACCTGCACCATGTTATTCGAAGTGGCAGTTGCAAGAATAGAGGACTCCTGCACGATATCAATGGAAGTGACAAGAGTATCAGACTCCAGGTCTTTATTAACAACTCTTACAAGTTCCTCATTTTGAATTTCCAGGATTTCAGTCTGCCCAGTGCTGAAAGAAATAAAAAACTTATTCGGCAGAAGTCCTTTTAAAAAAGTAATCTGCGATTTCAACTCGATTTTTTTAAACTTAATCAGCAGATTTTCCTTAAACTGAGAAATAATGAGTAAATTCGCTGCACAGACAGTGATAATAAATCCTTCTACTTCTTCGATAATAGTGATAGTCTCTCTATGCAGGGCGAAGCGTGCATAAATCTTATCGATTTTATCAACTGCCATGAAGAGAATCATTCCTTTTCCAGCGGACATGGCGAGGAACTCTTCAGGTTGAATTTCTTCTCCTGAGTGCTTTCGAAAGACAAGTTCACAGTCGAACTGCGGCGGGACACAAGAGACTTTTTTGATGCACTGGATGGGGTTGGTGATGGGTCTTAGTTCATAGTCAGTGATATCGCCAGTCCTCACAAGTCTTTCGAGCAGGCCCGTTTCGCCTTCAATGCTGAAGACGCAGATGACTCCAGAGTCCAGAAGGACCAAGACCCTTCTCAAGTCTTCCACAAAAATAATGTCTTTCAAGTCATGTGCCGAAGGCGGAGGGTAAATAGTAGTCATCACTTTTCCTGCTTTATATAAAACAATACTGTTGTCCTCTCCAATCGCCGTGATTTTCTCGTCGATTAACTTCAAGTACCTGACGTTTGAAACAGTTATAAACATCAAACGACCGATTAGGTTAATGTGGACTATTGATAAGGTTGAACTTGATGTGTAGGCCAAGGTGAACGGGTCTAAAAGGCTTAGATAACTGAAGGGCGAGTCAGAAGAAGGCATGTCAAACGAGTAAAGAATCCGAAAATGCTCCAAACTCCACATTTTCAATGTATAGTCTAAAGATGCAGAAATAAAAAACTGTGAGTTTAAAAGTTCTAAAGTTGGAACACTTCGAGTATGCCCCTGGAAGATATGGACTAGTTTAAACACAGGTCCTACCTTGTAAGTGAAAATACTTCCTTGAGACGTCGCAGCGATTATGTAGTCTTGTTGAGATGTGTACATCACGTAAGTCATTAATGTACCTGGGCAGATGTCTTCAGCCTCTGCTCGCATTACGCAGGAAGGAAGGTTAAAGATAATCACAGTACATTCACTCCATAGTAAAAAAAGGTCTGAACTCTTACAAACTTTCATTCCTTTTATCCACTTGATGTTAAAACTTAAGTCTTTCACCTCTTCTGTTGAAAAATTCACAAAGCCACGGTCGGGGTCGAGAAGAAGACTTTTTTCGATTTCGTATTTTGTGTCGCATTTCAAACGAAGGACTGTGATTTTTGAAGTTCCTCCTAAAAATATCAGGTCTTTGTGGTACTCGATGTGGTTTATTCGACCTGATAATTGGATTGTCTTCCACAGGTCGAGAAGGACGGATACTAGGAGAAGTTTCAGGTCGGAGGAGACTAAAGCGAAACAGTGGAATTTGTCGATGTATGTGAAGGTCAAACACGAGGAAATACGGTAGGACTCGAAGAGGTTTACTGAGTTTTTTACCTTGCCTTGTTTGTCGAAGATTATGAAGGTCTTCTCGTCGCAGGCTGCGTAGAGGCTGTATTGAGACACCCATTGAAGCGAACGAGGAGGTAAAGATATCTTTGAAAATGAAGTCTCGGGAATCAACCCAAATACTTGTGAAGGACTAGAAGATGTCTGAGATTTCGACTGGGTTTTATAGCTATTCATAGTCTCCTGACGAGTCAACAATTTTTTGATCTTGTTCTGCATAACTGATTTAATTAACTAAAAATTCTTAATAACCCTTTCGAGTCAAATCAGACACTTTCTTGTAAATGGAAAATAATGAATGCTTGTTTTGTAAGAAGCGATGGGAAGCCAAGCACATCGAAAACTGTGTAAAATTCAAAAAAGTTCTAAACGATGACTTTACATATACAACCATTCCTTGTTTTTACTCAAAAGAAACAACAAAATTTAGAAATTTCGAAGAAGCTCTGAAAATTTTGTAATTTTTATTCAGGTTCTGCTGTGAAAAGTTCAGAAAAATAACTTTTGATACGATTTCTCAATTAAATCCTCGATGCAATTGCTTGTTTTGTGGAATTCGAATGTTCTTTTGCAAAATCTTGGTTTCAAATAGCACTTGTACTGAGATGATTTCTTTTGAATATATAGAAAATTCAGAATTTTCTTCTTATGTTGATGGCTTCGAAGTAGATTCTGTGATGGACGCTTTAAATGTCTTGCTTAAAGACCTGGAAAGACTTGAATGTTCAAAAAAATTGAATTTAGCAAGTTTTTTTAATTTGCAACTTTCAACTACTTTCAAGTGCTCTTGTCAAGAAGTGTTAAAAATGCAAATTTCTAAGTTTTCATTGAAAGTTTCGATAAAAGACCAAAATTTTCTAAAAAATCTGACAATTTTCGAGTTTTATCGAAATAGTTTGAAAGAAAAATTTTTAAAAATATGTAAAACAAATGGATGCAAATTCAAAAAAAGTTTATACCAAGATGAAAATATTGAAATTTTTCCTGAATATCTTATCCTAGAAGTGAGTTGTGACCAGCCAACTGAATTTCAAATAGAAAATTTCGACTTTGACCTGAAAATAAAGGGCGAAAATTTGGTTTTTTCACAGAATTACTCGATTTTTTTGATTGAAGCAAGAAATCAACATAATGAAAGCTTTATTTATAAATACTTGAAAGACTGTTGGTATGATAATACTGGAGCTGATTTCGATAATCATAACATGGTTTTTCTTCTTTCTACCTCCTCACCAATAATCAACTTGATCATCTATCGTAAAGAGCCTTCTGCATTTTTTGAAACTACTGAAAAATCTAGAACTCGACAACCTGTTGAAAAATTTCAATGCAGCTCTTGCGGTTATTTTCAAGCAACTTCAAATAATCAATGTTTAAGATGTCCTAAATTTTTCAGTGAAACTTGTAAAAAATGCAGATCAAATTTTCATAGTTCACTTAAATCATGTCCTAACTGTGAAAGAACTCAAAGCGAAACTCATGTTTTAATGAACCAAGAGTTAAAAACAATAAAATGTAACACTTGCCAAAATTATCAGCCTGAAAATAATCTTGAATGTATTTCTTGTAAAACAAAATTAAATAAAAAATGTGATAATTGCAATAAAATTCTAAAAATTGATGCAAAATCATGTCTTTATTGTGATCACGTTGAACATCAAATTTCTCCTGAACCTAAAAAAAATTTAAAAGTGAAGTGCAATAATTGTAGGACTTCTCAATCTGAAACTAATACAAAATGTTATAAGTGTAAATACCTTTTGACTAAAATTTGTCAAATTTGCAATAAAGAATACTCAATAAATGAACCAACTTGCCCCTTTTGTCAAAAGGCTAAAGTTAAAATTATGTTTACCTCTAATGAATGTCCAAACTGTGGGAAAAGTGTTATTAATGGAAGAAAATGTGAAAATTGCTTTAGAAATTCAGGACCAGTTAAGGTTTTTAACATAGATAATCAATCGCAAGGGAAAAAAAGTAATGGGATTTATGAATGTTCTAACTGTAAGAATTTGCTGAAAAATCAAAATGATGATTGTCCTAAATGCAGTGTACCTACAGAAGAAAAACCTAAAATTCCTTTAAAGTATAATATTTGTCAGGTGTGTAATCGGAGGAAAGATTCAGATATTTGCAAAAATTGTGAATTGAAAAATAAAAGTAACTCAAATTTAACAAAATCTTATAATCCAGAAGCTTATTCTGACCTGACAAATTCCCCACAAATCGATAGTCCTTCAAGATTTTCATATCAAACAGGTAACCCCTCAATTCAGCCATCACCCTCAGAACAAAAGCCTTTATCCAAATGTCCAAAATGCAACCAAACCCCATGTTCTACAACCTGCCGACGTTCCTCGTCCATCAACCCAAAGACAAGAAAATGTTCATTCTGTTTTTCCAGTCTAACCACAACCGAGAAGAGAAACTGCGGAAATTGTTATAAAAAGCAAAATAATATCTCAGAATATTGCAAAAACTGTCGAAATACAATCACCAGCTCATGCGACTCTTGCATGAAAAAAAAAATTAATAAATAATGAGTAAAAAATATGCTTTAAATATTAAAGACCCTTTGGTAACTGAATTCATCCAAACCAAGGGCATCCTGAAAGAAGAGCTTGAAAATAAGTAAGAGTTAAAAAGGAAACTGAAAGACTTCTTTGAACAGGGAATTTCGCCGGAGATTCAAGAGACTAGATTTAAATATCATCAAGATAAACTTCAGCTGATTCTAGTGCAGTATCGGGGATTTTTAGCGAAGAAAAAGAACTCAGAAGATGATAGGGCTGTTAGTGATAACCTGCAGCAAGAACCATCTTCATCACTACTGTCACCTAGTTGCAAGACTCCCCAAACCCTACAACTAGAGCTATCCCAAAAGACCTCTCCAGTCTTCCTCTCAAACAAGTCCTTCCGCCTATCAAAGTCGCCAGAGCAAAGAGCCGAAGAAATCCAAAAGAAAATCGAAAGTAAAATCTTTCTATTAAAATCCTCCTTCGAAAAAAAGAAGCTAAAACAATTAATAAATCTGAACCACCTCGAACTCGAAAGAGAAAAAAAGAACAAAAAGATCCTCGACCGCCTTGTCAAGCACCACGAGTTCTCATCCGACAGGACCAACAACAGCTTCGAAAACAACATGAAAAAGTTCGACTCTGTCAGGAAAAACCTTGAAAAACAAGAACACGAACTCGAAAAAAACATAAAAAAAAGCCTCGATAAAATCGAATTGAAACATAAAATGGCTCAAAAGAAACTCGAACTCGACTTAATCAGCAAAAAAATCAAAGCAAAACAAATGACAAAAAGTGTCAACTTCGATAAAACCCTCGTCGAAGGCGCTCAAAGTGAGGGAAGACTTAAAATTTTAATGGAAAAATTCGAAAAAATGAGTGAAAACAAGAAAAAAATCAGAAAAATCATCGAATTTCGCATGCAGAAAAAAAAAGACCTGGAAAAGATAAAGAAAAAAAAGTTCTTAAACATAAAAAAAATCCATGAAGAAGAAGAACACAAGAAAAACTTAGAAATCGAGAAAAAAAGTAAAAACAACGAAAAAGTTCTAAAAAAAAAGCAAGAAAAAATGAAAGCAATCGCCGTTCAAAACGAACTCGAGCATCTTTCAGCCCAGACCCGAATAACAAGGCTCCAGACGAAAATGGTGAAATATATCTAGAGTGTCTACCAATCCAAACTTTTCGAAGAACATCAAAACAAGAGCAAACGTATCACTGAGTTCATAAACAGTAAAAGATTCGAGAAAAGCAGTAAAAGAAATCTCGGCAACACTTTCACCTCCCCTATTCTCGACTAATCTATCTAACATCACCCCGGAACATACTTAATCACATTACTCTTCTGAACATTCAACAAGTAAAACTCTCCATCAACAATCCTAACACTTCCATCATTGCGACAAGAAAACTCTTCTCCCAAATTTTTCTTCCTTGAAAACTTTTCACAACTAGTGTCAAAAGAATAAACCGACCGAAAAATCGAAGTCGAGTCTTCACCTCCAAATAAAAAAATTTCATGATTTTTCGAGCAAAGTCCGAAATGGTTAATCGCTGCAGGCATCAACACGTTTAACTCGACCCACTCATTGAAAAACATCTCAATCGAAGTCACTGCCCCGCCACTGAAACCTGCGAAGAGATAAGTTGAGTCTTGATGTTTAATTCCACGGGCATGGGACCTGGGAATGTTAATTTCTGCTCCATTTTCCCAGTAGTTAAGATTTTTCAGAATAGAGACTTCGGAGCAGGTTGACGAGTTTAAAATGCCTCCGATGACTGCAGGACTTTTTCCTATCATTGTCAAGGCGAAGTAGCTTCTGGGCTGAGGGAACATTGGAAGGTTTGAGAGTTTATTTTGTGAGAGGGTCAGAAGAGAGGCTTTCCCGTTTCCGTAGACTATTAGAACTTGCTTGTCTTTTAATAGAAGTAGCCCCCCTCCTTTGGAGAAGTCTTTCGGGGTCTTCAGCGGTTTTAGGGTTTTTAGGTCTTGAGAGATAAGGCTTTCTTGAGGACTGTAGCCTAGAAGTGTCGTGTTGAAATCTTTGCCTTTTGAGAGAAGAGGCTTTGGAGGGTCTTGCTTTGCTGGGTCTTTCGTGGTTGAAGGGATTGAAGGTGTGTTTTTCAGAGAGTCACTCAGGGAAAGATGCTCCAAGGCAAGCAGGTCGTTTTTTTCTTGTTCTGCTTCTTGCTTGATTTCAATGATTCTTTTTTTGTAGTCGTCTTCTGCTTGTTTTAACTTGTTTTGAAGCTTTTTCTCTAGTTTTTCGTGAAGGTCTTCAAATTTCTGCTTTAGGCTTGGGTTTGGGATGTTTGACTTTGGGTTGGTCTGGAATGATGGATTTGGATGGAATGATGGAATTGGTTGTTGGTATGGACGGGCTGGAAGTTGAATTTTAAACTCTTCTCGGGTACTTTGGGAGGACTGAGGACGGTTAGTAGGAGGTTTTTGATCTGTGTTGATATTTCCTTTGTATTCTCGAGATGGAATCGCGATTTTTCCACATGGTTCAGGAAGGTTCCAGTCCATTTTAATACAAATTCGAGAAAACTTATCATCAAAGTAGTTAAAATAAACAAATAAAAAATCTTATTTTTCATGATTTTCAATAAATCAAGATTTTTGTAAACTTCTTCAATTAACTCTAAATTTTTCATGATTTTCAATAAATCAAGTATTCTTGGTAAACTTCTTCAATTAACTCTAATCTCAATATATATGCAAAACAATAATTCTCTAAAGTACCTCCACATCATCAGCAAGTCCTCGAAAGATGGACAGTTCAGAATGCGGACTCCTATTCGGGAAAATTGCCCATCAATTAAAGAACGTCTTTTAGAATCTCGGAAAATCTCCCCTGAATCACGTATCAAGTTGAAAAGCACAATGACGATGTACAAAAGCATTAAACGTTCCTTGACCCCTATAAAGCCTTTAAAGCTACAAAATAACGAAAGTTTGAAAATTTTTTCAAAGTCAAAAGTCCTTCCAAGTCTCGCTGGAGAAATAACTAAAATATCAGTTAAAGAATACGGCATCGGCAATGACTACGCAAAAGCTTTATCATCAACAGTAAAAGACCTTCCAAACCTAAAAGAGTTAAACATTCGCAGTAACCGAGTGACAGACGAAGGGATTTTTTCTCTTCTGTCCAATGTGAACAAGTCAAGTATGAAAGTCCTTGACCTGTCCTCTAACACAATCGGACTAAACTCAATAAATTCAGTAGTGGAAATAATCAGCGACTTTAATTCAGGAATTGAAAAATTGTCACTCGAGTCAACTCGTCTAAGCTACCCATTCGCCGTGAAGGTCTTTTCAGGACTTCGTACAAACCACACGATTCAAGAACTGAACTTGGCGAATAACAAGCTGGGATCAGGAGCAGGTTACCATTTAAAAGAGTTCTTATCACAAACAACTACTTTAAAAAGACTTGACCTGCACTGGAATCTCATTCAAGGAAATGAGGCAGTACTTTTATTTCAAGGACTAAAAGAAAATGATACCCTTGCAGCTTTAGATATTTCTTGGAATTCGATAGGAAGCTCAGGTGAAGCAATTGAAGCACTTTGTAGCTTTTTAAGCAGTGAAAGTCAACTTGAACATCTGGACCTTTCTCATAATAGAATTTCTGCTCAAGCTGCTGAAATGATGGGAAAAGCTCTGGAAAATAATCACTCGTTGATGGGAATTCATCTTGAAGGGAACCATGGAAGAGTCGACCACCTCGGCTTTGTCTTTCCCAGTACTTCAATGGCTGTTTCGCCTTCTTTGCAGAAGTCAGCGAGGATTATTCGCACTCCAAAAAGAGTAAATGACCATAATTGTTGGATCTGCAATAAATATATCGACTTTTCTGTCATTTGGGACCCGGCTTCTATACTTTGGAAAAAAACTTTAAAAGCGGTTTTTAATGCGAAAAGTGGAAAAAAGAAGGAACTTGTTTATTTGCATCTTGATATTGATAACTTTGAACCTTTTGATATGAAAAATGATGAGAACTCTGAGTGTTTTTTGATTAAAAGAGCAATTCCTTGTAATAGGCAGGTTAAGTTTTTCTTTTCTTATCGGGGACATGCCCAGGTTTCTTTTGATTATCCGACTGAGACTCTTTCTGAACCTTTTGTGAAAACTATTCTGACTGAAGAGATCACGGTTAAGGCTTTGAATTACTTTTTGATTACGCAAGGGGAACTCTCTTGCAAACCACGATATGGGCCTAAGGCTTTTATGCTTGAAAGCGGTGAAGAGTCTTCAATGGTAATCTCCGAGTGGTCATTCGAGAAGTCCCATTTCGCAAACTACGTCTGGGACAGCGAAGTAATTAATACCTAGGAAACCCTAAACGCATGTTTCGAGTTCGACTGGAGCAATACAAAAGTAACCCGAATGTTAAAATCCGAGAAAATCCGAAACCAAGTAAAAGAAATAGCCAGGCCCTTCTACAAGTTCATGTAAAAAAAAATCAGCAAAAAGACCTACAAGTACTACGCAGCCCTCGGGACCAATGGAAACATTTTTTCTATAAACCTTGCACAAGTGACTGAATTTTGCGTAAAAGCTGAAATCCTCGACAAAACCTTCAAAATCTCAGACATCGACCTATCCTTAAAAGCTTCAAAATTTTCACTAAACAACGTAAACACTTCCTACGGCCTAGTCCGCCATGAGTTCCTCGAATTCATCATTCGTGTAGCTCTTGACAAGTACTTTCGCTCAGGTATCTGCAAGTCTGAACCTGAAGCTTTATCATTATTTTTCAAGAACCACTTCGAAAAGCTTTCAGTTTACGATCAAGACAAATGGCGTTGGGAGCGTTTTTTTAACCAAGACTGTGAAGAAGTAATAATGGAAAATCGAGATATTTTCCAACAGGTCTTCGATTTGAACAGTGGTAAAAAAGCGAAGCCAGGAGAAAGAAAATTTATGCAAGTTGAAGATTTTTTAAATATTTGCTCTAGTCATGAGTTGATGAATGAAACTTTTAACATTCGTCAAGCGACTTTCTGCTTTCACATGTCACTGATGACACATATTGATGAATTGAACAGTATTTCTCATACCCAAGCGAATCGTTTAGAGTTCATCGAAGCACTTTCAAGAGTTTCAGACTTTTTAGACTCTCCAGACCCAGAACGTGAAATTTTAAACAACATCTACTCCGAAGTCCCTTTGGACTCAAAGTTAGAACTCGTGTTAAACAAAAGCTTTGCAAAGTACAAAGACTTGAAAAAAGCAGGTAAATCGAAAACATCTGCAAATTAAGATTCATTAAAACCATTATTCTAGCCATAACAATTCACTAGTTCCAGTCAACCTGAAGGATCGTGTCTGAGATTTTCACCTGGCTTCCACTTTTTAATGGGTAAGGTTCAGATACTTCTCGACTTGCACTTGCTCTTTTTGAGATGTTTTGCCAGGTACCGTTTACTGTCGGTTTTCCTTCACTTCCATCAAGCAGCTTCCATTTTTTTTCCTCGTAAAAGACTCGGCATTGAACTCGCGATATTGTGTTTTCGGGAAGGTTTATGTCGCAGTTCTGGGAACGGCCGACAGTGTAACGCCACTTTTGGTCGGTCGCTTTAAATGTCCAAAATGTTGGACTCATTGTTGCCTCGTTGTCGGGAAATGATTTACTTACTCGGATCTTTATGAAAGGACCTTGGTCGTCGTCGTCATCGAAACTCATTCTTGTGTCGTTACCGCCGAAACCTAATTCTTGCTCGTGAATCTCGTTTTCTACTTTGTCGATCTCGATGTTTATGTCGCTGCCTACCAGAAAGTTTAGGCCTTGGGTTAGGATTATTGGCTCGGAATTCGAGACTTTTACGAACGTCCCACACATACTACCCAAATCAATCAAGAGTGGAAAGCGCTGTTTTTTAACATAGAGCCAGATTAGTTTAAAGATCTCAATTGGAAGATACTGAAAGACTGAATGTTGACCAAGTCTAGGATGAGTAACCATCATGAATGTATACCAGTTTTCCGAAGGTGTAGAATTGAAGAATTCATGATAGTTTATCTGACAGTGAGATCTGGAGATGGCTCTATCGCTAGGAGGAAGCATCAGGTCATTAGGACGAGTGCCAGATTCTGTTACCTGTTGTCGGCCAATCTTGAAAAATCCGTCCGATGGTTGCCGAACTGAATCAATGACTCCTTGTTGAGTGATAATGACCTTGTTAGGCTGAAAGCCTTCGACAGTTGTTCTAACGACCTAGGTGAAGTTTACAGTCACTTCAATGCAGTTGGTCTCTGATGTGATTCCTGAACATTGAAACCCTGGATTTCCGTCTCTATTTACAGACATTTTCAAATTATTGTTCTATAAGATTCTTTGAATTCTTTAAAAACTACTCAGTTGAAATTTTTTATCTTTTTAAGATTTTTCCAATGGTAAGAAAAATTATTTAAGTTAAAGATATGAAAAACATTCAACAAAAGACTTTCAAAATTCTTAAACATTAAAAACTTTAAATCTTTCGTTTTAATCGAAATTTTCACTGATCTTTTCATATAGTCGAAATAATGAAAAATATCCCTGAATCCAAAGAAAAAGAGCCAGAAGAAGATTTTATTATCCAAGAAATCATCACCAAGCCAAACGGCGATCTTTTAACCAAGAACTACAAACGAGGTCCTCTTCTAGGCAAAGGAGGCTTTGCAGCAGTTTTCGAGTTTTTCAATCTGGAAAACAAAGAAGTACTTGCTGGCAAAGTGATAAGTAAGACATCCTTACAAAAAGCAAGAGCCCGTCAAAAGTTGATGTTCGAGATAAAAATTCACAGAGCTTTACATCACCCTCACATAGTTTCTTTCGAGAGGTACTTCGAAGACGCCAACAACATCTACATTCTTCTTGAGCTTTGCCAGAACCAAACAATGAACGAGTTGTTGAGAAGAAGAAAAAGATTAACTGAACTAGAAGTACAGTCTTATCTGGCACAGATGGTGTCAGCTCTGAAATATTTACACAGTCATCGAGTGATTCATAGAGACATCAAGTTAGGAAATCTTTTTTTAAACAGCAAGATGGAGATTAAATTAGGAGATTTTGGACTTGCGACGAAACTTGAGTTTGAAGGTGAAAGAAAAAGGACTATTTGTGGAACTCCTAATTATATTGCTCCGGAAATACTTGATGGAAAAGAAGGTCATTCGTATGAAGTGGACTTGTGGTCGTTGGGGGTGTTGCTTTATACTGTTAGCATTGGAAGACCTCCGTTTGAGACTCATGATATTAAATTGACTTATAGGAGAATCAAACTTAATGCTTATAGCTACCCGGAAAGTGTACCGATTTCAGATGAACTTAAAGATTTGATATCGAAACTTATTGTTACTGATCCTCTCATGAGAATTCCGCTTGATGAGGTCATGCAGCATGAGTTTATGAAAAAAAATCTGATTCCTAAGTACCTCCCCACCAGCACCTTGGCCTGTCCACCTTCAGACGCTTACTTAAAGCAATTCATGATCAAGAACTCAAGTCGAAGTAACTCCCGAGAGATCAGAAGCACTTCTTTTTCAAGAATTTCAGATGAGTTGAAATCCACTGCCAGTAAAGATGAAGAAAAATCCTCTGATCGACATGAAAAAAATCAATCACCAGTAAAAATCACTCAACAGTCCGAACCATTGACACCAAAGGACTCGATTTCTTCCACTGCTCGAAAAATTGCAGTTATTTCAAATTATACAGCGCGAGGGAATAGCGCAAAAATCTATGTGAAAAAATGGGTCGACTACTCGAATAAGTATGGACTTGGGTACTTGCTTTCTAATGGATCAATTGGAATATATTTCAATGATAACTCGAAATTAGTCTGCAGTTGTCAAGGAGATGTTTTTCATGTTTTTAAACCACAAGGTACTTCTGCAGAAGTTAATGAAGAGTTCAAGTTAAGTCAATATCCTGCTGCTTTAAAGAAAAAAATAACACTTTTGGAACATTTTAGAAAATATCTTGTCACTGAAATGAAATCTGAAAGTGGGAATGAGATGGTGTTTGTTAAGAAATGGATGCAAACGGAACATGCTACTGTTTTTAGATTGAGTGATAAAACTGTACAGATTAGGTTTCTGGATAAGACTGAACTTGTTTTGTCTACTGAGTTGAAAACTGTGGCTTTTATTGATAAAACTGGAACTTGTGAAGTTCATCCTTTGAAGTCGGCTGTGCAGTCGGATAATAAAGAACTTAGCAAAAGAATTAACTATACAACTGAGATGATCACGAGGATGCTTAACCCAAAGACTCCCACCTGAATATTTAACTAATAAATTCACTTCTTCACCCCCTTCTTAAAAACAATCGGCTGAGACTTGATATGCCTTCCATTCATTTCCTGATACGCAGCAAGATATTCATCAGCCGCTAAAAAACTAATAAATCCGAAGCCCTTACTTCTTTGATTTCCTTTATCCCTAATGATTTTGATTCTCTGTATCGAAGAAAAGTGTGAAAAAGCCTTCCGAAGGTCCTCTTCATTCACCTCAGACGCCAAGTTTCCAATAAAAGCACGAAAGTCATTTTCAGGCCAATCCTTCATTGAACTATCAATCCAGTTTTCTTCTTTACCCCTTTGTTTAACTTTTTTAGAAGAGCGACCTTCTCGACTTGAAACCTTTTCAGTCTTCTGTTGACCAGGAGGAAGAGTAGCTGGAATAGGCTGACCATTTGGAAGCTTTTCAAGACCTTCACCTGTGAAAAGTTTGAGTTTTTTAGAAGGTTCCATGAAATGAAGAAAGTTTTATGTGGACAAAGGTTTCATTTGAGGAAGTGTTTGATTGAAATAATTGAAAAGATTTTAAAATCTTGAAAAATTTTAAAAAGTGGTTTTGAAGAATTTCTGGATCGAAAAGATACCTGGATTTTTTTTGAAAGTTGGATTTAATAAAGAGTGGTTGGTAATGTCCGAATTAGTAAACGTCGTCTGGGCCAAGATGAAGGGGTACCCTTGGTGGCCAGGAATTGTAAGAAATACTTAGGAAGAGTGCTCATTTACCCAAAGGAATAAAGTTTATAAGAGAATCCGGTTTTTCTCCTGCAATCAACAGTAAACCCTATTTAGTGCCGATTTCCCAGAAGATAAGGTGAAAGACTTCCTGTCCAATTACAAAATCTTCCAAAAAGGCTCATCAAGACCAGTAATTCATATTCAGGACTTCAAAAACGACCTGGAACACTCAAATAAAATAATTCTAGAAAACCTGAAAAAGACGAGCAAATCGAAACCACCAGTCGAAGACTGTTTCACTCTTCAAGTCAAAACAAGTCCTGAGCCAGTCTTAAAGCCAGTAAAAACAAATTCAAACCTCTTAGATGACTTGAAAATCCTGACTTTTCAGTCAAAAACCCAGAAATCAAAGCCTTCTTCAAAAGACTTGTCAAAGATTTCTAAAGATTTAGGTCGAATGGTAAATCATTTCCGAACTTCCGATCTTTTATCTGTTTTAATCAAAATTCAGGAATTTGAGATATCAACAAAGGACTTAAAAGATTTCAAACTCACGAAACTTATGAAAATTCTTATTTTTTCTCTTGAAAATAGAAAAGGAGATACTTTGAATGACTTGTCTAAAATCATGAAGTTTATTTATGCTCAGTGGAAAGTAAATATTGCAAAAAAAGACTTGCAACTTGCTTATCAACTTGATGGACTTAAGGAGACTTTAGAAGATTTTGAAAAGAATTTGAAGAAATCTCTGGTGAGCGTTGAAGATTTGAAGAATAATGAGAAAATTTGTGAATTTGATGAAAAAAGTAATGATTTTGATGAAAATAGTCATGATTCTGATGAAAATAGTGAATTTGAAGAAAATTTCGATGATTATAATGAAGAAAGTTATGATTCTGATCAAGATAGTTTTGATTTAGATGAAAAAGACTCAAGTTTTGATGAAAAAGAAGTGCTTTCTGATGATGATCGATTTTCTAAAAAGGTTTTTACAAAAAACAGATTTCAATGTGAAAATATCGGTTTTCATAAAAAGAGTGATGAAACTAGCCAAGAATCCAAAAAAAAGAACCAAGAAGATTCACTAACTCCAAAAAAAATCTTTGAAATAAAAAAGATCGAGCCTTGCTCAGATCTACTAAAAGTAAAAAACAATGACTTTCTCATTCCTCCAAGAGTTGACCTAACACTCGAATCTAAAATAACTCTTGTAAATTATATGGAAATCGTCATGCCTCAACCTATTAGAATGTACCAGCCAGCAATAACATCAGAAAAATCTGAATATTACAACATTCTGAAGTCAAACGAAATATTCGAGTCAAAGACAACCGAAGAAACTTCAAAAGAAACTTCAAAAGTAACTCCTTTCAGCCCACAACCAATGAAAACAAACGAAATCCTTGAAGAAAATCAAGATCTTCATCAAATTTCCCCAAATCTTTCAAATCAAGTTAAAGACCAACTCGAAGCCGAATCACGAGAAAATTCAATGCGAAGAACCAGAGAAAAAATCCGCAAAAATTTCTCAGAAAAAAATGCAAAAGTGCCTCGAAAAAAAGCAGAAATTTTTAATGAAAAAACAAAAAAAGCTAAAAAATCAGAAAAAAATCAGAAATTAGAAAAAAAAATTGATGAACCATTCTTTGACTTATCTTTACAACAAGCAGCAATAAAGGAAATCTTGAAAGTCTTTCTTGAAAAAAACTTCACATTAGAAAAATCTGAAAAACTTTCAGTCATGATCGAAGAGAACCTGCGTAAAAAAGATCCAAGTATGGGAGAAAAATACAAAAAACTCGCTAAAATCATGTTGAAAGATATAAAAACGCTAGACAATCAAAGCTTTGACCATATCTGTGCTAGTTTAGTGTAATTTTAACGGTCTATGGTAATCTACTTAAAAAAGATCTTAGAGAATTCAGAGATCAGCTTCAAATCGACCAGCTTCAGATGATTGTAAAGAGTCTTTCGTATTTCAATCCCATATTTCAGTATTTCTTTAATCGCATGGTCCTGATAAGGAACGATTTTCCTTCTTACTTCCCTGATCCCAAGACTCACATTAACAGACTTCAACAAAAACTTCCGATATTTTCCCCAACCTTCAACCCCATCTCCAAATCTCTCAACTAATTCCTCAGAAACTAAATTTCCAAACAATTTCACTTTTTTTCCCTCATTTTCAACAACAAAAAAATCATTCACATTATTCTTTAAAACTTTTCCAAATTTCCTGAAATACTCTAAAGTTGAAAGTTTTCCAAAGTCCCTTACAATAATTTCTCCGGGTTTGACATCTTTATGAGAAAAGACACAAAATGATCCATTATCAAATCGAATACTTTCATTTCCATTAGAATCATGTTTCACTAATTCAATAAAAGGCACCATGACTAAAACATTTCTTTCCTTCCAGTAAATTTTCTTGGAATTCACATGATGCGAAGCCCAGAGATAAGAGCTGTAACTGAGCATTTCCTCGTCTAAAGGCTTTACTTTTTCCAAAGCCCTGTAAACCTCAGTAAACTCGTCAGCTTCTATGAAAGACTTCACATCAACTTCATGAAAATTCACTTTTTCGAAGACTTTTAAATGAGCCTTCGTGAATGACCCGAAGTGAAGGACTTCGCTTTCCAGTGAGTTTATGAAAAGATTGCTTAAAGATAAGGATGTTGAATTTAGCTTCTCGTATAAAACACGAACTGTCAGGACCTGGGTTGGGCTTAAATGAGATATTGAGGAAGACAGGGCGAATTTGTCTGATGAGCTTATTGATGATGACCAAGGAATGCAGAGACTTGCTTTGTTGGCTGAAAAGAATGAAGATGATGATAAAGCTCGAGTGTTGTCTGAGAGAAGGTGGACTTTAAATGGGCTTGGAAGGTGTTGATGGTATTTTTCTAACACTTCTGAAGAGGCTTCTGGAATTTTTTCATGACTTGAGCTTAGAGGAAGAAGGATTGATAAGAGAGGGAACAAGACCTGGGTCATTATCATTACTTGGAAACACAACCATTAATACCTTGATGCTTCGGAAGATGAAGGATGGAAATGATTTTAGATGTTTTTTTGAATTGAGTTTATATGAAGTATCGGATTATTTATTTGGTTTTCAATGATTTTCTTGAAGATAAGTAAAGATTTTCTTTATTTCAAGTGGTTTTAGTTTTAATAGCTTTTAGAGAAATTCAACAATCATGGAAAATATGTTTCTTTAAAGTAATAAACTTGCAAAGATATTCTTGAAAATTTAGAAAAACATTTAAAATCACACACTATTCAAAAATCTCTCCTTCTTTAAACAACCCTTTAAAAAATCCTTTCTATTCCCTAAAAACCTAAAAAAAATCCTAAATCTTTAAACCTTTAATCAAAAAAATTCGATTCCGTTTATTCTGGACAATGTGTAATAATGGGCTGTTGTCAATCAAAAGTGGAAACTGCCGAAGTTGACCTATTCAACCAAGAAAAAGTGACTCTAGAAGAGCTAAACTTTATGAAAACAGATGACGATTTCGGCGAGGTCAGTCTAAGTTCCCACAACGAAGACCCTTTGAAATCATCGCCAGTTCCCAATTTTCCAGACTCCCGAGTTTACAGCACTCGTTCTTCAAGCCACTTCATGAACCGCGCTGACCTGGAATACGCTTTTTTACAGTCTTATGACCTTTCCAGACGTAAAACTCTTGAATTTTCAAACACCTTTGCAGACCCCAAATAAAATTAATTCTATTAATTAACCTTAGAAGAATTCACAAGATTTATTCTTAAATCCTTTCAAGGTAATAATGTCCAGAATCAGAAGAGTGAAAAAATCTTACACACAAGTCCCAAGTTTCTTTGAGTCCAGTTTCAACGACCAGGAAAAGCCAGAAGATCAAGAATTTACAATAAAATCTTTGACAAGTCCTCATTCTTTCACGAAATTCAGCAAGTCAGGGAAGATCAAGTACTGCACAGTTTATTTTTCTGAAAGTCTTCAAAAGCTTTCAATAGATAAAGACTCGTCGAGTTATATCTTGACGACTGACATTATTGCCGCTGAGAAGTCATTTTCGTCTTTGATAAAAGAAATGTATCCTCATCTGACATCGACGCAATTCGGCTTGAAAATAATCACGACGAATAAGACCTTTGAATTCGCAACTGAAAGTAAAAAGACTCGAGAGGACTTCGTGTTTAGTCTTAACACCCTGGTGAGACTTTGCAAGGAGTACATGAGTGCGAATGGACTGAAAAAGTACTGTGAAAGTATCATTGAACATGATGGTGACGACTCTTTTAAAACAAACAGAACTAGGCAGCCCCGGGTCAGTCAACAGTCACGAAATCAACTGGAAAGACAGATTTTTCAAGATGTTCTCAACTCACTACTCAGCCAGGTTGAAATAAAGCAAAAAACAGGCGAATGCAGTTTAATCGAACAGAAAATAAGAAGAAATATTAAAGAAAGAACGGAACTTACACATAAACAAGAACTTTTAAAAGGAAAAATCGCGAAACAAGATGAAGAAATTGATTCTTACAAGTCACAGATAAAAGAAATAGAAAATGGAATTGATAAGTTAAGAAAACCGAGTTATTTCAGTGACTCTTCTATTTACACCTTGAAGATCTGGACGAATATCTTAGAGTTTCTAAAAACTCCTGAAATTGTTGTGATCCGAAACACTTGTAAAGCCTTTAGAAGACAGACACAAAAGACTTTAATGGCCAAGTCAGTCTGGCGAAAGATGAGTCTTGCAACTTTAAGACCACGTCGAATAACTTATCGTCTTTACATGAGAAACTTCTACAAAACTGAAATTCGTGGAGTTGGTTACGAAGTTGATAGTAAAAAAGCTGAAGAGATAAAAAATGATGTCTGGAAAGGTTTGAACGAGAATCAAAAAGAAACTGAAGAAATTTTACTAGAACTTTGTAAGTATAACCCTAACTTGGACTACTGTCAAGGAATGCATTTTGTTAGCAACATGCTCTTTATGATGTACAGGGACAAGCAAGAAGTCGTCAAAATCATGGACTCACTGTGCAGGCCACCTTTTTATTTAAGTGAGTTGTGGAAAAATGACTTGTCAAGACTTAACCTTGGAATATATCAACTTGAGTTCTTGCTTCGTATTCGCCTTCCACAGCTGGCGAAACATTTAAAAGATCTGGATATTAACTTGTCTACTATTGTAACTCGATGGTTTCTGACGGTTTTCACGCATTTGCATTATAGATATGAAATGGCTGCGAAAGTCGTTTTTGATATCTGGGACTTTTTTTTGTTACAAGGGTGGCCAGCGCTTATTTCAACGTGTCTCGCGTTTTTTTACCTGTCTGAGGAGAAGGTGCTGAATAAAAATTATGAAGAAACTTTGACAGTGCTCACGTCGAAGATAAGCTGCTCGAATATTCATAAGATTATTCCGTTGTTTGAAATCGACCCGAGGATTTTGGAGGATCTTGACGGGTCTTATGCAACTGTCATTAAATAATAGTATGGAACTCCCCAACTCCCTTTTAACACATCTTGTAAAAGCTGGATACCTTCAAGACTTAAATCTCACTGACCTTCAACAAGCCGCTCAAGGAGTCGCTCGTCCCATTCTTCAATTCTTCATGCATGTCGTTCAAGACGTAAAAACCTCTGAAAAAATCCAGGGAAACCTAAAACTTTCAGGCCTTTCCGGAAAAAATCATCAGGTTCTCAGTCAAAAAATAAGAAAAGAACTCGAAAATGCTAAAAAACTAGAAAATCAAGCATCTGAAAACTTGTTAAAAATTCAGATATTAAAAGAAAATCTTCAGAGGAAAAAAGCGGCTGATGTGATTTTGAAGATTCATCAAAAGAAACTAGAAAAAATCTCAGAAAAGATGAAAAATTTTAAAACTGATCTGAAAGACTTGAAATCTGAAGAAAAAATCATGAATTCTGAGATATCTTCACGTATCTGTGAAAATCTGGTTTACCTTGAAAGTCAGAAAGGTTTTGAACTGACAGAATCAACAGTTGAAGCAATTTCATCATCATCTGACATAAGAGCAGTTGAAGTTTTTCCTTTATTAACAGAAAAAATCGAGAGTTTGAAATTAGAACTTTTAGAAAAAATCAGAAATTTCAGCCCTGAAGAAGAATTTTCATATCTCGGAGTAAGTCTGAAGAAGGAAAACGGTTTATTCCGAGTAGAAGAAGTAGACAACAACAAGTTAATCGACCGTCTTCAAATAGAAGTGAAAACAAAAAGAGAAACCATTTGGCAGGACTTCATCAAAACTGAGACTATTTTAGAAGAAACTGAAAAATTTAAATCAAAACTTCAAAATTTGCTGTCAAAACAAAAGGTTTTGAACCCGACTTTTCAGAAGATTCAAACAATTTCTTTAAACATTTCAGGGAAAAAAGTTCAACTCGAGTCACTGAAAAAGTCTTTAAAAGAACTGGAAGTTCAACTGGAAGAAAAAGAGTCTCAGTCACGTATTCATCGAAAACATTCAGAAAAAATAGCTGATCCTGATATTCTAACTGTTTTAACTGAAGAAACTCTTACAAAAAGCTCGGCAATAAGAAAAGAAATTTTGAAAAAAAAACTACAAATTGAAGAATTTCTGAAAAAACATTTCACAAGTTTGAAAATTTCGATTTCTCAGAAGTTGAACCCACTACATCGGCCTTTTCATAGAGAATTGAAAGGTTTTCAAGAAATTTCGGAAAATTTGTTGCCTTTTAATGTCCCGAATCCAAGAGGGAAAAGTTTTGAAGAGTCTTTTCAGGATTTGTTTAAAAAACCAAGACTTTCTAAGAGAATCTTTCAACTTTTTCAGGTTTTGAATACAGAAAAATTTCTGCTTCCTGAGAAGACTTTGGATAGAGTTGAGGATGTGGTGAGGAAGTCTCAGAAATTCTTATTTTCTGAGATTCCAGAAGAAAAAATCATTTCTCAACCCAAAGGAAAATCATTAACTCAAGTCTTAAAAGACCTAAAAGAATCCACTAACATATCTCAAGAAGAAATCGAAACTCTAGAAGAGTCTTTACAGATATGGCTTCATCAGCCAGCCCAGCATCTAATTCCCTGGAGAAAAGACCACAAAGGTTTAAACATCACAGAATCTTTAGAGTTATGGAAGTCTTGTGTTTTAGGTAATTAACTACTTTTTCTCAACATATAAAATGGCTGCCAAGGACGTGAAAAGAATCGTGAACATCTTGGCTTACTCCGGAATCGCAAGACCAACAGCGAAGCTCGGACAAGCCCTGGGCCCACTCGGTCTAAACATGGCGCAGATCTGCAAAGAGTTCAACGAAATGACTCAAACAATCAGACCTGACGTTCCAATGAAAGCCACTCTTTCAGCATTCTTCGACAAGACCTACAAACTGGAAATAAGAGGACCTCCATTGACTTGGATGATTAAAAGAGCTTCAGGGACTTTAAAGGGAAGTCCTTCACCTTTCTTTGAAAATGCGGGATTGATTTCGATTTATAGCGTTTATGATATCGCAAATCTTAAAAAAAATATGGACCCTGCTTTTAAACATATCAGTCTTCAGAGTGTATGCAGTGTAAGGAGTACTTAGCAAATTCTGGGAACTTGTAAATCTATGGGAATTCATGTTGTTAATAATATGGAGAAACCTGGATATATGCAGATTCCTGTTAGGAAAGTTGGCCAGAAGTAGAGGTTATTAATGGATGGGTTTTTTAGATTTGAATTTAGGGTTTAGAGGAAATTTTTAAGAGGGTGAGGTTGAATGTGGAATTTTTAATGAGTAATTTAAAGAAGGTTTAAGGATAGTCTTTTTAAGAGTATTAGAATCAGGTATTTTTTATAGTTGAATAAAACATCGTTCTTCATTGATTTTCAAGTTTTTCTTTATTAAGTTTTGATCAATAGCCTGTATATCTAATTTAAATAATCTTCCAATAATCAATCCTTTAAAAATCAACCATGTATCAAATAACTCCTAAAGTCGAATCCAGTTCAAATGCCCTTTATTCATTTCCAATGACAACAACTGGTTTAAAACGCCCTGAATCACATATAAATTTACCCAAGACTTTATCTCGATCAAGTCTGAACTCTCTAACACTCCTAATGAAGCCAGGCTTATCATCTTCACGTTCATCCAAGTACTTCTCAGAGTCAGATCTAAAATCATCAGACAAAATAGAAACTTACCGTCAACACCTTCTCGACCAATACAAACAAAAAAGTCATCGTCGAATGAAAAGATTTCAAAGTAATGGAATTTTACCCTATCAGGCAAACATGCTTCGAAAAGACTCTCTTCTCGAAGTCGAGATCAACAAAAAGTAAGACTTATTCAGAGTCTCCCAATACAAAAAATCAATATTCACCCAAAAGTGTCTCGCAGAAAAAGAAGAAAAAAAATCATCACTCATGAAAAAACTCACAAACGCCTCTGATGTTTTAGAAAAGCTAAAACTAGAAATCACCAGACAACAGTCAAAATTTGTCCCAAAAAGCCGAAAAGACTTCGACGAAGAAAGAGACCTCGACGAATTCGCAGAGTACGTCGAATGGTTAAACACAGACGGTAAGAAGAAATATCAAGCTCATCCAATGAAATAGTTAAAATAATGCTTTTTTAGTTTCTTATTTAAATTATAATGATTTCAAGAGCTACTCACTATGGAGGCTTTCAAAGCTACGGACAGAAACCGATCACGACGCTTAAGCCTGGGCAGAACTCTTTGGAAAGAGATTATTATTCGTATGTCGGCGTCGATCCTCAAGACGGGTACTTGAAGACGTATAACCGCTGGGATTCAATTTATGGAAGCAAAATAAGCTCCACTGTCACTCCTCAGGATTACGAAGTCAAACAAAGAAGAACTTTAGACGCTGCCGGGAAGTCTATTGTCCAGGATGATAAAAAAGTGATGACCAGTCATTGGACCACTAGCTATCGAAATGAATTCGTTGAAAAAGATGACAGTGGAAGAAGTCGAAGGCCTGACTGGAGTTACCATCAACGACCTCATCAAGTGAGAATGCCTCCAGAGTTCTACCGTTCTAAATATGCTTAATAATCTAGAAGCCCTTTCCACTATTATGTCTTAAGAAATCCTACAAGTACAAATATTTCTACTGATTTCATCATTTCCTTTACCTGCTTTGATTTCTTTGAAGTCTTCAGGAATTTCACTTGCTAAGACATTATTGCAAACTACACATAAGTTCTTTTTAACACTTTTCAAATCCATATACTTGACGACTTCAGTTTTCAAGTACTCTGCTTTGTTAAAGACCTGATTCAGTCCAGCTTCTTCTTTATTCAATTTTTCCATTAAGGCTTCTTGGTCAGCTTGAATCATAGAAAAACGTTCACGTTCACAGTTCTCGTTTTCTTTTTGTTCTTCTAACAATGCCTGAATTTCACTGATTTTTGAAAGAGTTTCTTGAATATCGTCTTCATGATTCTTTAAACTGCGCTCAAGGCTGTCTTTTTCTTTTTTAAATTTATCTTCTTTGTCTTTTTTCTCGATTCTTAATTTTCGGACTCGACCCATTGCTTTGTTGATAAGACGAGTTTTTTCTTCTCTTTCTAATGTGGAAAAACTCAGCTCGCCGATGTATCTTTGCTTGATTTCAGCGATTTCGTCTTCGGCTTGCTTTTTTAAGATGTCTTGCATGCACATGTCGCAAATTCGCTCGAGGTTGTAGCGATCTAGAAGGGATGAGTGAATGTAACACATTGGCTCCCCGCAACCTTTGCAGGTTAGTTTCTTGTTGATTAGCGTGAATGAACAGGAACAGATACGGCAGAAGTCTTTTATTGAAGGGTTTTTTGCTGGGACTATCATTGAAAGGCTTAGACTTGAATGGTGACCGCCTGGGTTTGAGTGTGCATAGCTGTGAGACTCCGAAGTTTGTCGACTTTGAGCTTTGGTACTGGTAGATGAGTTGAAAATACCTGCGTTATTCATTTGTTATCACTTAAACGTTTATTAATTATCCAATTAAAACAGATATTTCGACATAGTTTCATTTATATTCGAATGCAAAGTAGGAAGAACCACTTTCAAACTCGTCAAAGACTTTCGATTCGGTACTTCTTTCAAACTAATTCTCTTCACATTACTCCTAACATTCGAAAGTGAAGGCCTAGGTAATTTCAAGCAACCCTGACAAGTAAACAAATTTTCAATCATCTGAAAATAAATTCTGTTTTTATCATTTAATGCAATTTGCAAAGGTGTTAAATTTTTATAATTCTTCATCTCCTTTTCAGCACCAGTTAAAACAAGAAACCTAACAATCGGTGTCTGTCGAAATTTAACAGCAAGGTGCAAAAAAGTATTTTTTTTCTTGAAGGTAAAATCATTTATCCCAACTTTTCCATTTTTTATCTTAGAAGCCAAACATTCCAACTTTCCTGCTTTTACCAGTTCCCAAGGGTTTCTCGTGAATTTAACTAATTTTTTATAAGGGTCCAAATCAGCAGGTCTTCTTTTCTTGATGTCGATTTGGGTTCGAAGACAATTTTTATCAGAGTCAAGGAAAGTAACAAGTCGAATCATTTCACTTGACTTGTTCTTAAAAGCGATGTGAAGAGCATTTTCAAGTTTTTCTTCTTTTGCCCAAATGTTGCACCCGAGTTCAGCGAAAAGTTTTGTGTTTTCTGTTTGGTTTTCTTGAACAGCGATGAGAAAAGGTGTCATTTTTTTGATGTTTGAGTAGTTTAAGCAGGTTTTGAAGGAGTACTGATGTGGGTCCATGTGAGAGTAGTCAAAGTTTTTCATTATTTCTGCAACTTTTGAGAGAGTTGAAGTATTTGAGTACTTTGCGCATATATGGAAAATTGTGTTGCCTGAAGATGTGATCTGGTAAAAAGCCTCGATTAGGGTTTTTTTTGAGGGATTTTTTAATTTTTCACGAGAAATCAGGTCGTTGAACAGGTCCAGCTTGTTGAGTTTCAAAGAAAGCAGTAAAATATTCCACCCATCTTTTAAAATTGAATTGATTGCTACATGGTGCTTGGTGATAGTCTTTACACCTGCTGGAATAGGTTCTTCTATTGATTTCCTGCTTAGGTCCTACTCCAAGTTCTTCATATTGCAAGGGTCATCTTGTTCTTGTTGGAAAAAACCTTCAGAAATCGCTTTAAGTCTCTTTTTTTGGATTTTTTTCTCAGTTTCTTTGATTTTCATCATCAGTTTCGCGTCGAAGTACCTGGTGACTTTTGGCTTTTCACATTCTAGTCTTGCTTTCGCTAGAATCTCGTCGACTGAAAAGTTGTTTTGGTTGGAAGAAGCTTCGAAACTCTCGAAATTCTGGATTTGCTTGGATTCGATGAAGTTTCGGGCTTTTTTCCGCAGAAGGACTTGCTGAAGATTTGATAGATTTCTTGGTGGCTTTGGATGGAATTCGTTTGTGTCGGAGGACTGACTGGGTGTTGAAAGTCGTAATGAAGGGACAAAACTTGGTTTTTCTTTTACTTTTGGAGATTCGCAAAGTGGAATGTTTAATAAGTCTTCGTAGTCTTCTAGAGAAAGATGTGACATTATTAGGAATTAGATTGTCATGACTTTTGGGTGCATTGAGGATAAGTGGGATAGTTGAAGATAGAATTTGAATTAGAGATATTTTTAAGAATTTTGGATTTTCGAGGGTTGTATTTAAGTTGTTGGTTATCGTGAAAATGTTTTTGTTTATTTTTTAATCGTTAAGATGTTGGAGTGGAATCGGATTCTCCCATCAGTAAATTTAGGAAAATGTGTAAAAGTTTCTGTTTTATAATTTACTGTGATTAAATATTATCATTTTAAATGCACTTTTGATGCACTTAGTAATGTTTGAGCTTGGCTATAACTGGAAATCTATAAATCACTGATGAAATTCGCCAAAAAAGGTTTTCCTAGTATAAACTTAATGAACGAAAAGAGCAGCAGATTTACAAAGATTTGATTTTCTTTGATTAATCGATTTTTCGCTGAAATTTCTTAAGTTATGAAGCAATGATTTTCATTTGATAAAGAATTAAATAACAAGTTTTTAGCTATGAGTGAAAATCATTTTGAATTTAGGATACAGAGATTGTGCTTGATTTTTCTATAACTAAAGACTTGATAAATTCTTTTCAAGTTCATAAGGATTTGTTCAAAAGTCTCATTGTTTCTTTATAAATATCTATGCTATTATTTTACTTCATAGTTTATTCAAAAGTCTTGAATCTAAAGACACAAAATTATATTAATTTTAATAGCAATAATCTGATGAAAATTCAACAAAAAATGCGAAATTGTGTTTGGAAATATAATTATTGTCCATTCGAATGCAAACCTTTTTATATAGCTCTTCAGATCTCAGTCCTCGCAGTTCATAAATTACAGACTCTATTGGAAAGCTACTGTTGTTAGGAATACTTTTGACTTATCAGAGAAAAAAATATTTTCAAGTTCATACAGCACTGCATGAACACCTAGAAGTTTCTTTCAAGCAATTTTATTCCTTCGCTGATGCAGACTTTTGAGTCGATTAAAGCTATAGGGTCTATTTTTATAAGGTAAAAGAATTTATTGAATTTAATCTTGATCTTCATCTGTGCTTTTCTTGAGATAATATTAAACTTAATGACTGCATTAGGATAAGATAGGAGAAAGCTATAAAGAGTTTAACAGAAGATTATAATTATTTATAAATTTTTAGAAGAGTGAGAAGTGGCTGTTTAAAATGGATCAAATCAGAGATGATGAAACTCACTAACGAGATAATAGATATTAAAAGTATCTTGAGAGATAAGGAATAAACTAGTTTGTGACGGTCTGTGATAGTTCGAGATTCTAGTAAACTGCTAAAGTAACATAAAGAATTTTTCGCATTTCATTTATCTTCTAGATCTTTAAATTACTGAATAAAAATCAGGTATTTATTTTGTAGTATTTTGATTTCAAAATTATTGCAAGCATTGAGAAATTAGCTATTTAATTAAAAATCAGTCAGATACGAATTTTGTGAGGATTATTTAAATTTTATATTTTCGATGAATTTTATGAATAGTAAGAAGATAGGATGATATTATCATATTCCTCAGGATTTATGAATTTCATATGCTTTGAAGATATTTTGGAAATCAATTCAAAGGAAAAGTGATTTGATTAAATTTTTTTTCATATTTTATAGATGATATTTTATTCTCCTTTGTCTGTTCAAGGTAAACTCCTTTTTTAGCTCTACTAATCCTTTAAGTATTTCACAAAGAAAGATTTAATCCAAAAATTATATAAAATTAATGATTAACAAGAATAAATTGAGAATTTCTTGTTTATAACTACAGTTCCTTCATTTCATCAAAGAAGACTAGAGATAAACCTTTTTAAGACTCATATTTAAATAATATAAACAATAATTTAGGTAAAATTATAAAAAAATCAACTGATGAATAACATTTATCAATTCAATAAAACATTAAAACTGAAGTTTAAAGGATTAAAGTTAATTTGATTATAAATTTCATCCAATCTTGTGCTGATCAAAGGTCTTAATGAAGACCTCTTCATCTTCTCCAATTGTAAAGAAAGTTCTGGAGTTTTTCATTATCTTTATCATTTCATCGTAGTTAATTTTCAGATATTTCATAAAAAAACACATGACCATCACACAAGCTGCTCCTTTTCCACTCTCATCACAAACCAAAACATTCCCCTTAACACTCTGACTAATCAAAAAGGCAAAAACTGGAGCAACCAGTTTGTTATAACTTCCTTCAAAGGGTACATTTTTATACCCTCCTCGAATTGATGGAAAATTATTTGGCTCTTCTCCAATTGAAATGATTGAGTGAATTTGATTCGATAAAAGTTGTGGCAAATCACTCGCAGCATTTCGACAACATAAAAAAACTTTATAAAGATTTTGAATCTGACTCGCATAAACCTTGACTTCTGAAATAAAACAATCACATTCAAGCCTATGTTTATTCTTTTCAGTTTTTGTTAAAACCTGAGTCATATACTTTGGTTTCAAAGAGTTTTCTTCTTCTTTAAGTTTATGTTTATTCAAGTTTATTGCCAATGTTTTAGTCTTTTGAGAAATCTTGAACTGTGCTTTTTTTTCTTCTTTTTTAGGAGAGATAATTAATCGGCTGTGCCGAGGCTTGATGATGGGAGTTTTATTTGACTTGCTTCGAAGGGTCGGGCTTAGGTTTTTGTTTGGAGACCCGAGAGATCTGCTTGTTGAAGAGTTCATCGACATGTTTAAGATGTTTTTGTAACAAGACTGCTCAGGCTCGGGCATTGTTTGAAGAACTCGGCAGATGTTCTCCACGTGTTCTTTTTTTGGAGTTGTTGAATTTTTGGAGTATGTGACTAGTGTTTGTAGAAGTGGAGTTCGCATAATTTTCATTCTTATGTGTTTTGAGATTAGAGGTTGTTTCATTTAGTTTGTAATAGAAGAGTGGTTTATGGGTATTTGATTAGAGTAGAGATGGTGTATGAGAGTAGATTTAAATTTAGATTAAGAGTGAAGTTGGCTTATTTTTGAGATAAATGAGATGAACAGATGAGACTGGATTTTAGATGTTTTTGGAGTTGGTCATTTTTTATATTTTTTAAGAACATTTGTAGGGATGATTAGAATGTAAGTTTGGTTAGTATGAACATAAAATAATGAGAAGTTTTTTCGTTGATTATACACTATGAAATTATTCAAACATTTGAATTCATATACTTTAGTGATTCAATCAAATATAGGATAGATATATTGTATTTAAGAATTGCATTAAAGGATTCAAATCGACTCAAAAGTAATGACTCTAAAGCAAAAGCTTGAAAATTGAAAATTTGTGTATAAGAACTACTTTATTATGATTCATCAAATTTACTTCGTAAACTTTTCAGGTTTTAGTAATATTTTTTTTTATTATTGAACTAATTTGGAGGTGGGATATACTTAAATGATATTAGAAGATTATCATAATGTAAATTTATTTATGATCATTATTTAGAGATAGAATTATGCAATTCTCTTCAATTTCATCATTTCCTTCCTCCTTTTAATAAAAAGAACTATTAATAATCTTATTTTCAATATATAATTAGCCTTGATATGAATATTTAATCACTTCTCATAATTAAAATAATCACCATAAGCTAATGGTCTTCATATTAAATATTCGACATAAAACAACAAGAATTAATTAAAAATTATTAACTCTTCAATACTATCAGAAATCAAAGTCCCATCTAGTAGACAAACTAGTCAAAGGAAGTGCCAAGTCCTCATTTTCTTCCTTCTTAATCAAAGCATCCCACTGTTTATAACTGAAATTCTGAATAACTCTCTCAACACTAAAGTTAAAAGCCAATGGTAAAAAAGGCGGTCTTTCTTCTTTAAATAAAATTTTCTCCCAGTCAACAGTTCTAAACCAACAGTGTCCTCTCAAGTCCTGAAATCCTCTCGCAAGTCGTAAATTCGGGTCTTTTCTCAACAAAACTCCAATAAAATCTTTAACTTCTTTAGAAAAATTATCATTTTTCTGATAAAAAACCTTATCCTTCAAGACACTTGCATAAACATTAAGCGGGTCATTTTCCTCAAATCCAAAAGGGACCTGTTCATACAAAAGTTCATAAAGAATGATTCCAAGACTCCAATAATCAGCAGAGATTCCATATCCTTTCCTTAAAATAACCTCTGGAGCGATGTAATGAGGAGAGCCGACTAATGAGTAGGTCCTTGAATTGACAATCTTCGCATTACTGAAGTTTGTGAGTTTCAAGTACCCGTCTTCTTCAACCATGATATTTTCAGGTTTCAAATCGCGATGCACGATGTTTTTTTCATGAAGATACTTCAAGATTTCGATGAGACAAGCGATGTAGAACCGCGAGTCATCTTCTGAAACTACTGACATTTTTCTAATCGCCTCGAAGAAGTCAATGCCTTTTACGTATTCACAGACAAAGTAAACCCTTTTAGTGTCTTTCAAGGTTTTAACTGATTTCATGATGAAAGGATGGTCGAGTTGCATCAAGATTTGCTTTTCTCGCTTGAGAGACTCTTCTAGGTTTAAAGTACTTATCCTCTTGCGACTCACTGTTTTGACTGCATAAAAAATTTTAGTGGTTTTACTGACTGATAAAAAAGCGTTGCTATTCGTCCCTTTTCCTATCAGTTTAATTATCAGGAGGTCTTCAAGTATCAGATTTTCATCTTGTAATACTATTCGCTTGATCAGTTGGTTTGAAAGTCGCTGATCAACAACTTTCTTGAAATCTTTCTGGTCCAGTTCCCAAAGTTCAACGTCTTCTAAAGCGATGACCGTTGCTGATCGTTTTGAATTGAAAAGAACTGACCTTTCACCAAAGTAGTCAAATTTACTGACTATTCTTTTTAATTCATTTGAAATAGTGACCTGAACTGATCCACTTTTAACGATAAATAAAGAGTCACCTGGAGATCCTTCTTCGAAAAGGGTTTTTCCAGCTTGATACTTGACTATTTTCATTAAATCTTTCAATGCGAGAAGGTTTTCCTTGCTAAGGCTCTTCAATATCGGAACTTGAGATAAGGATTTGAAAGCTTCATTGTTTCGAGTCACTGACTCGAAGTCTCCTCCGATTGCTTTGAAGAAATTTTGATGGGAAATAACACCTAATTCGCTGTCTTCTTCTGAAAGCAAGTCTTTTGATAGAAGAGTAGAAGACTGGAAAATGGCTTCTTTTATACCGAAAACTTCTAAAGTCTTGAAAGTGAAACTTCCTGATGTGAGATGTCCATTGAGAACCATTATTATTTTATCGATTGATTCGTTTTTCTTGAGAAGGATTGAACCTGATGGGCATTTTAGGATTTCTATTGAGTTTATCAGAGAGTCTATTTGAGAATCGAGAAGTTTGGATAGGTAAGGGTCTTGAATTAGGATTATGGATAAAGTATTCCGAAACATTACGTTTTGAATGTTAGTTCCTAGAGTAGACTGTAGTTGATATAAGTTTATTGATAAACATTGGACGTCACCGACTGCGATACAAGTAGCTGTACGAGGACTATGATATAAAACTGCCTGCTCACCAAAATAATCTCCAGGATAAAACTTTTTAATTTCATACCCTCCCCTACTACACGAAACAATTCCACTTTTCACCAAATAAAACAAATCATCCCAATCCTTCTGCCTAATAATAACCTGTCCATTATGAAAGTTCAAAGTATTCAAACCCATCACAAAATTCTCAACCCTCTTAATGTCAATTCCACAAAACACAGGTAAAGCCACAACAAAATTCAAGTTTTCCTGAAAATTTCTGACAGAAACACTTTCAAGAGTTTTTTGAAAAACTTCTTTCGAAAGTCCCCACAAATCAACATTAGTAACAGTCCTAACAGTAGCAGATCGAACTGAATCATGCATCAAGGCTAGTTCTCCGAAGCCCTGTCCTTCTTTAATAGTGTTAATTCGATTGTTATTAACCAAGACTTCCAGAACTCCAGACCGAACAATGTAAAAAGTGACTCCAGGCTCGCCTTGATGAAAGATAATTTCACCTGATAAAAAAGAGTAGAAAAACATTGAATCGATAACAGAAAAAAGATCTTCTTCTGTTAAGCTATTGAATAAAAAGTGACTTTTAAAAAATGACTTGATTTGAATTTGGTCTTTTGAAGATTTTAGATGATTTGAAGGCTTTTTTGATGAAAATTCTTGGATTGATTTGGAATTTTGGAGAGTGTAGGATTTTAAGGACTTTGATCGTAGTTTTTTGTGACGAGGACTTAGAAGACTTGAATCGAAATCTCGTCGGTCGTCGGATGTTGGAAGAAGTTTGGAGGATTTTGAAAGTTTTAGGATTGAGGATTGGTTTTCTGTTGATTTCATTGAACAACTTCCCATTTATAAGGAATTTGATAGGATTTTGGTTTAGTATGGTGAATTTTAAATTTAGATTTTTTCATGAATTAGGTCTTCAGTAATGATTCTGGATTTGATCCGAATTAAATTATTTAGTTTTAAATACTTCCAGTTTCAACAGAAAACCTTGTATTTCTTTCTGTGAGTTTCAAACTATTGTAAATACCTGAGACGAGGATTTAATAATAATATTACTAATTAAATATTAAAATGGTCTTATACATTCACGAAGCTTATAAGTTATAATAAATAGTATAACCCCAACAATAATTATTATTCTCTGAAACATCATCAATATCTTACAAAAAAATTCCCCATATAATAAAACTCAAGTTTCCCATAATAAAACCAAAAAATCATCCTCACAAATCTCATAAAACCAGGTCCTACTCCAGCTAAATTATTAGAAATAACTACTATTTCCACTCACAAGTAAATAATTCCATCCTGTTCATCAAAGAACAAAGAATTAAACACCTGATTAGTAAACTCCGGGTAATACTTAATCGCTCTTTCACAATCCGGGCAGAAATTAACTTCCAGTAAATAAGGTTGCAAGTCCTGGTCCATCATGACATCGATTCCATAAATAGCCCTCGACTTTTCCCTTTCCATATGAAAACTGGAAGTAGCAACAACGAACAACTCTTTAATACAATCATAAATTTCCTGTTGTTTTTCTTCCCAAACACTTCCAGTTTTTTCCTCAAAGTATTGAATAAACTCAACATCTTTTATATGTTTCATGGCATGTCCCGAGTAGTTCATGACAGTAAAGTGAGTTTCATAAGAGTGGTTAAAACTATGAGACAAGTTAAAAGGCTGATTTGCAGACCGTATCCAAAAGTGTTTATAAACTCCTAAAATCAAAGGCGAGGCACTTCTAAGCAAAACAATGAACCTTAAGTCGATTTTTCTACCTTCTAGTAAAAAAGGTCTTTCGATGTACTTCTGGACGATTTTCGGACCTGTTTCCATGCATCTGATGATGAAGTCTAATGAGTTGGTCACTTGGCAGTCGATTCCTCTTGTCAAGTTGATAGGCTTCACGATCCAGTGATTATCTGAACCTTCTGACTGCCTTTTTAAGTACTCGCCCATGAAGGCTGGAAACTCGTGGTCAAGGTCGAAGGTGAGAGGAAACCACGGGACTTGGACTACTTTTTGAATCATCTGAGCAAGTTGGTTCTTCATCACCAGGCAAGTCTCGAATGGAAACTGATTTAAATATTTATCTGTTTCAAAGGCTTTTAGGTCAATGATCTTACCTCGGGTCCATAGAATGTCGCAGTCTTCTGATGAACTAAATACGAATTTCGGGTCGTTTAAAGAGTGAAGAAAGAAATCAAGGTCAGTTGATATTTTTAAACTGTTACCTTCAAGAATCGCTTCTGATGACTTTCGGTTCAGGAATAAAAGAGTTGGCCTTGAGCCTTGAAACATGCTGGTTTTCCATTTTTCTATCATTTTTAAAGGCTCTGATGTAGGAATTAAGAACCAAGGGTGTAGTCGATATGACCTGAAGTTGACTTCCTTGATATTAGGAAGAAAATCACGATAAATTATATCCCCAGCCCTTACCTGTTGTTCAGGCCACAACAGTGAGTAAGTAACCGATTCACCATTCGGCGAATAATACAAAAACGGTGCAAGTTTGCAATTAGGACAATCACTATGCAAAATAGAAGACCCAAACTCATCAAGTACATACCAAATTGCATTTTCATCATATTTACTATCAGTACTAAGTCGATAGCAATTGAAATAAGCCCACAATTTCTGAATAACATGATCAACAAGTTCCGGTCTTCCTTTAACCACGTCGAAATCATTGATATACCTAAGACAAGAAAATCTTCGAACATTGCGCCAGGCCCAGTCCTCAAGTTTCTGATCGACTTTAATTTTTTTCAAGTTTTTCAATGCAAAAATTCTGAGTTCCCATTCAGCGGTCAGGGTGTTGTTGGTCAAATCAAGACTTCGGACATGCTCGACATGGTCAATCA
Organism: Stentor roeselii; assembly: GCA_006503475.1. Classification (NCBI taxonomy): domain Eukaryota; phylum Ciliophora; class Heterotrichea; order Heterotrichida; family Stentoridae; genus Stentor; species Stentor roeselii. The sequence continues at coordinate 9,472 of RSEH01000229.1, read as the reverse complement.
ACCTGGTATGTGCCCGAGCGACTCCTCTATCAGACAAGTCCAAGTCTGTAACAAGGTCAAGGTTGACTTCATTTGCCAAGTACTGCAAGGCCCAGACATCTGCAGTTTTCGTGAGTTTCGAATTAAGAATTTCAATGTTCGGGTAAAAGTCTTCAAAGTACTTAAAAAGTGAGTCCTCGTCTTGACTGATCGGGTTTTGGTTCAGCCAAAGGGCTTTGAGGAAATCGAGACCTGCTTCGAACTGAGTGACACTTGAGAAATTATTACCCCATAAACTAAGGGCTAGGGTGCCTGGGATGATTTGAGGCATTTCTGAAAGACCCTGGTCGTCGAAGTCCATTGTGGAGTCTTCAAAGACCTTCGGAGTGTCTTTTTCGTGTATGATCGAGATCTTCTCTCCTCGAATCCTGACCAGTCCTTTCATCCGATTCAATAATTTGTAGTTCCCTAGAAGAGTATCTCGAATAGACGACACCCGGGTGGTCCAGGCATGATCAATTAAAAAGACATTAGAATGTCTTTGAAGATCCTTATCACTTACAACCATTTGCCCAGTGAATTCATTGTTTTCATTGACAGTCTGCTGAATCTTGAAAAAAGTCCCTGCGTCTAGTATGTCATTGTTGAGTTTATTTAGTAGTTCTGGGTAAAGTTCTCTAGGAAAGCCCATTCCATACAATTGTAACTCGTGCTTTGCCAAGAACTCCTCCATTCTACTGGATTATTAACTAGCTAAATCAAACTCTTGAGGGTCAGACCCATGTAATGACCGACTCCTGACCAGTCAGAGTTTAGGTAATTCATCTTCAAAGACATGAAGTGGTTCAAGTGGATACCGTTTAAAACGATGAAGCGTCGAACAACGGCGAGGCTTGTTGGCTCGATCATTGACTTCACTGCGCTTTTTATCTTTTCACAGACTTTTAGTTCTTCGTTGTTTTCTTCTAGTTCGGTTATCATCATTTCCATCGCTTCTCCTAATTCGACTATGAAATCAGCAATTCCTCCAAAGTCAAAATCGTGGGAAAAACTTGAGTCAAGTTTTTCGATGATTGAATCGGAAAAGGAAGTTGTTGGTGGAGAGAAATTTAGACTTTCGGTTAGAGATTTGAAGAGGGCTTCTAATGATTTAGAGTCGATTGATGGCTTTGCTGGAGGAACGTATAATACTTTGAAACCGGCTTCTCCGATGTAGAAACCGAAGTCAAAGTAGTTTTTGTACTCCCAGGCGTTCATTGCGTATGAGACTTCTGCCATTATGTCAGCACCGTTTACTACTAGGTTTTCTCCCATGTGGGTTAGAACGCTTAATGGGTCTTTCCAAGCAAGAACCATTCTCGCAATAGCTTCACCAGCTTCAACACTTCCAGCCTTGCACTCTTTCATAGCATCAGAGACCTGTTGTTCAGCTGCTGCTACCAAAGCAAGAGCCTTGATTTTTCCAGTATAAGTTCCAAGTTTATAATAATAATAAGCCTGTTCCAAGTCCTGTCCAATAGACCCAGCATCTTTGACACAAGGAGCGACATCCTGAGCCTTGACATCGAGACTCATTCCAACGAAGATGCCTCCAATGATTTCCATGACTTCATTGAAAACGTCTTCAACATCTGAAACTTTTGAGGCGTTGCTTCCGACTAGTGCGAAAGCGAAAACAAGAGGAAGGAATTTCATTTATTAACCATTTTAAACCATTCAGTTATGCAGAGGGTAGTACCTGAAGTAACGAGGCCATGCCTCGTTGTTTATGTTGTGCTCGAAAAAGCTTAGGTCTGATGCATTTCGTGATCGGACCTTTTCTAGCTTTAAAAGGTCGAATTGGAAGGGGAATGAACTTTTTAGGTCTAGGTCGTATGTGAAGACCTCGCTTTTTGCGGAAAGGTGGATTTGCAGTGAACAGTCTTTACGGGCCCATTCACCTAAACGGCTCTCAGGATAGGATTTTTCGATTTGACGGAAGATTTCACGGGGTTTTTTAGTTGAATTCACACAGACTACTGAGAAGTCGCTGTAGAAACGAAGGTATCGGTAAAATACTACCTTGTGGAATGAGGGGAGGTTATCCATATTAACCTGCCCCTGCTTAAAAAAAGAAACCCTCGAAATATAAACTCCATTAAACCTGATTTTCGGCCTCTTAATCCACATATTCCTCCAATTTTTAAAGCTTTTACAGAACTCCTTCGAGTCCCTAAATGCCTGAAAGTTTTTCCCCCAAAGCACATCCAAATCATTAAAAGGGTGCAAAAAAGGTGAAATTTCCGGCCTGTTCTGAGAGCCCCAAAGCATCATGCAATCTCTTTTATAAAGATAAACCGCACTTTCTTCAATCATTTTAAACGTTTTACACACAGCTGCAAGTCTACCCCGTTGAGGAGCAGTGAAAAACGCGAAGATTTCCTTTAAAATTTCATCAGAAACATAAACAACAGGTATAAAGCAGTCGAAATACTGAGGACTGAGACTGAATTCCAAAGCAAGAGGTCCAGTTTCAGGGCATTTTACTTGTGGGACTTGAGAAAGGTTCATAAATTGACTGTGAAAATTCGATTCTGATGTAATTTTTTTGCTACATTCGCCAAACATTTCACTTTCAAGTAAATCGAAGACTGGTTCTTTAGTTTCAGGTTTCATGACCTGTGAAGGGAGACGGTCTTGAAGGTAAACCGCTGCGTTTTCAACATTGAATGATGAATGCTCGAGAGCGTTTGACAGTTCTTCTCTGGTGAAGAGTCTTCCGAAGATTTCTGTCAATCGGGCAATACCTCTTGCCTTTGATTCTAACTGCATTCTGCTGATTGCTTCGTCGAGAGATGCCGGGGTGTTTTCCATAGATTAAATGAAAATTTTAGTAAAGTTCAACATGTGTTGTTTAATCAAGGTTATAATAAGGATTGCGGCTGGTATTTAATGTAGAAGGTTAATTATGGAGATTTGAATGGAAGTTAGTAGTTTCTTATTATACTGCCCCTAAAGGTCTAATTATTTGAAAAGCCTTTTGAATCATTAGAACTGCAGGAATCATGACCCCAACAAACTCTTTCCATCATCAAATCAAGTGATCTTAAAAAAACCCTATTAAAATTGATTTCTTTTACTTAAAACAACATCGAAATCCCTCCACTTTTAATCCCTTCAACTTTCTTCCATCATCTTATTTTTATGGCTATAATCAATATGAAAGACCCCGAATCAGCGAACCCATGCAAGTCGCAGTTTGTTTCAAACATGAGCTCTCGCCAACAACTTCTTTACGCCTTAGAGAAGTCCAAAGAAACAAGCCAAGGCGAGTCTCGTTCAGTGCCTGACGACCAAATGAATGAACTGATCGAGTTCATTCAAGACGAGTCCCTCCGAGTAACTTTTACACAGAAAACCCTTCCACCCAGTTCAAAGCAAGACCTTAGAAACAAGCTAACCGAAGAATCACTTAAAGTTTACCGTCCAATCAAAAAACTCGTGTTTCTAGAAAGAAAACATGCGAAACCAGCTCTAAACGAAATAATGGTCTGCTCTTGTAAGCCTCCCGTTAAGATCACAGAAGGCGAGTACAACGGTCACTCCACAGTAGGCTGTGGAAAAAAGTGCCTGAACCGAGTGGTCAGTACTGAATGTTGTTCATCTCTCTGTCCAACAGGCGATAACTGCACAAATCGTCGCTTTCAGCTTTACCAATATGCTCAAGTCTTTCCAATAAAAACTCAAAACCGAGGATGGGGACTTGCTGCAGGTCAATTTATAAAAAAAGGACAGTTTGTGATTGAGTATCTCGGAGAAGTCTTTAGTACTGACTCAGACCTGGGCAGGACCCGACTGAATAAATATAAGACTGAGCCTTGCACGTACCTTATGTCGACTTCTCATAATGAAGTGATTGACCCGGCTCGAAAAGGCAACATGGCTCGTTTTATTAACCATTCATGTGACCCTAATTGTGAGACTCAGAAATGGAATGTCATGGGAGAGGTCTGTGTTGGAATTTTCGCGAAGAAGAATATTAATGAAGAGGAAGAATTGACTTTTGATTATCGACTTGATACTCATAAAACTCAGTTGACTAAATGTTTGTGTGGAAGCAAAAACTGTCGACAGTATCTTGGACTTATTCCTAGTAATTACTCGAGTGCTGAACAGTGGCTTAAGAAACTTAAGTCGATTAAATGCACTGGATGTAGAAAAAGCTCTGGAAATGATGATAAGTCACTTATTCTTTGTGATAAGTGTAATAAAGGATGGCATATTCAGTGCTTGAAAGTTCCTTTAAAAGCTGTACCTGAAGACTCTTGGGTCTGTGAAACTTGCTCGGCTAGGCCTCGCAATGCTGATGATGATAAGAAAAGGAATAAAGCTCCTGAAGCTGATATTAAGGTTTTCTTGGAAAGGAGACAGTTTGATATTTTGAGGAAACATTTAGAAGAAATTATTGAACTTGATGTCAAGTTGTTTTGGGATAATAATATTTCTCAAGAAGGGAAAATTGAGGTTCTCATCAGAGGTGTAAAAGCGAAACAAGCTGAAAAGTTAATCCAAGACCTCAGCAAACACTCTGTCTTAGCCAGTCAAGTAGAAGACGAAGTGACAGAAATAGTTCTAAGAATAGAAACAATTTATCTCAAAAGCGTCTTAAATTTCTACAAGACCTTAAACATCTCAGCCAACATCGACTACGACAAAATTATTGACCTAGACCAAATCTACTCTATCACTCAAATTTCAAAGCTATACATAACTGGAAGAAAGTCTGAAATCATGAGTTTAGCTGAGTCAATTTTAGACCATGTAGACCATTTGGTCATTTTTACATTACTAGTCTCAAACACAGAGGCAAAAGTATTTGAACAGAACTTGTTTATGTTTAAAAGTATGATTTTTCCTGTTGAAGTCAGATTATGTGAAGATAAAATCGTTAACGAGTCTCCTCATCCATTTTTTTTTTACTCACGAGAAGAAAGAAAACTTTTATTCATCGGCACCGAATCGTAAAAACAACTTAGGCAAATAAAAAATGCTTATCTTATGTACAACGCTTGGATCTCAGGTCAATTCCACAGTGAAATCGAAACTTACTTTCATTTCCTTCTTCCTACTCGGGTAACCCCACAAGTCAAAAGACTCAGAAACGAGATAAGCGAATTCGAGAAATCAGTTTTTTCCGGCATAATCCCAACAATTAAAACATTTGACCCAATACTTCCTAGAAAATATCTGACAGTTCAAATAACAGGGTGTTGGAAGCAAATCATTGAAATTAAAAGTAAAATTTTAGCTGAAGTACGAAAAACAATGGGTGAAAAAGAATTGGAAGATTTTTTTGTTTATGTTCAGTCACAGATGTTTCGTCATATTTTTAAGAATTCAGCTAAATTCGTTCATGCAATTGAAAAGTTTTTGAATCCTGAGTTTTTTCCTGTCAGTGAAGGCAAAAAAGTTTATATTTTGAAATTTTGGGATGTTTATTCTGCTGAAGTTTTATTGGAAGGAAAGGGAAACAATATTGACATCTTCAGGGCTAAGGTTTTGAAACTTTTTGATGAGGATGTGGATAGTTTAATCAATTTGATCAGACTTTGCGAAAGTGAAGCGCAGGTCGACGTTTTATTGAATTGCAGGCTTAGGGTCGGTTTGAAAGAAAGTTTGAAGAGACTTTTCTTATTTTTCTTGAATTTTCAGAAAGACTTTGAAAGTAGAGGAAAATTTGAGTATAATGACTATTATTTGAAATTGATTTCTCATAATATTATTGATGAAAGTGACTTGGATGACTGTCCTGATATGGATTTCGATAAGATCACTGACAGGATCATTAGTGATGTTCGCCAAAGCAAAGACCTCAGAAATTATTTCGCTTTTCCTACAAGCTACAGCTCAGATATTGATTTCACTGTTTGGGAACCTCCAAACTATTCCAAGCTTTCAGCATTTTTTTGGAATTTAGATCGTCGAAAAATCATTTTAGGCACTGATATGAACAATAACAACCAGATTATATCTAGCCCAGCCCTATCTTCTGATACAAAGGATAAGGCAGATTTAATGATTGGATCTTCAAAAAACTCGAATAATTTCTTATATGTGGTCTTTCCAGTTCAAGAAAATAAGTGATATTTATCTAATTGGAATAGTTTAATTTTCTCTCACTGAGTAAGTAGTTGTTTTGAGATTCTTGCAATGAGTTTTTGAATCTTGAAAAGGGGTAATTAGATCGTAATTTTTAATATTTTGTACATCGCCTTGAGATATTCAGATGATTTTACTTTAAAAGATGAAATTCAGCTTTGAACAAGATTTGATTTTTAGCAGGATCTTCAATTGTTGACTAAATTGAAGTGATGAAAGAAATGATTTTTTAGTAAAATTTTAGAATTGTAGAAAATCATTGTCCCTAATTGAACTTGTTGAGGATAATAATGAAAATCTCAATCATAGCACATTAATTCAACAAAAAGAGAATAGTTGATAAGTTATTTTCATTCTTTATAAAACCTTATTTTTTCATCATTTGTAAATTTTCCTCTGAAATAACTGAATCTTTAAAAACCTTGCAAATTTTTCACGTCTTTATTCCAAGTTGAACGATTCATTTCCAAAACTTAATAATAAAAAAACACGTGTAATAATTTTATATAAATAAAATGTTGCTACTACTTTCATTTCTTTCTCTAGTCCAAAGCAACACCAACTGCACTTTTTCTCAATTAACTTTCAGCGACTTGAACCTGACATCAGAAAAACAGTTCAAAGACCTTCTTAAAAAAGTTCCTCTTTTCTTACTCGGTGTTTCCGCGAAATGGTGCCGATACTGTTGCCACATTGAAGAAAAGTACGAAAAAATCTATCCAGGTTTAAATTCTCGGAAACTAAAGCTAGTCCGAGCAGACCTATCAACCCAGAGCTACTTATCCAAGTTCATCGACAAGAACGATGCACTTCCACATCTTTACATCGCTTCAGAAGGGGTGTTAAAACGTTACGAGTACTCAATGGACGAGTACATTTTTGAATACCTTTCAGTTTTTTCAAGTCCTCATCAAGTCCTTTCAACAGGAGACGAGTTGCTTTCTTTTTTATCAGAAGACTCTAAAGAAATAAAAGTTGTCGGGTTTATATTTGACCAGGAGGAGTTTTTAAAACATTATCAAAAAGCGAGAATAGAATTAATCGACTGGCCTCATACGTCGTTCGCAGTGGTGACTGACAAGTCTCTGATAAAATCATTAAAAACTTCAGGTTTCATCTCGTATTTCAACTGCATCTTGCATGATAAGGCCTCTCGGAAGTTTCTTGACCTGGAGTACGACAAGGACATCGTCTCTTTTTTATCGTCTCATTCAGTGGACTTAGTGCAAGAACTGACTCCTACTTCCTTTCAGGTCTTTAAAACAACAGGAAATCCCATGTTGGTTCTATTTGCTGACTCTAACTCTTTGGAGTTCACTTCTTTAATTGAAACTTATGAAAAAGCGGCAAGGGACTTTGAAAAAATTATAAATTTTGTTTGGATGGAAGGAACCACTGAGGTCAGCAAGGAAAAGAGAAAAAGTGTTGGACTTGTCACTGAAAAATTACCTGCCATGGCTTTTAACCTTCTTGATGGAAGAGTTTTTCCTTTTGACGAAAGTAAAAATATCACTTTAAAGGCAATTAAGCACTTTTGTGCGAATTTCTTGGAAAATAAACTGAAACAAGGGGTGAAGACTCCTGGGTTTAAAGGAAAAAATCTGGAAATTGAGCAGAAGTTCAGGAACACGAAAGGAATCACGATGAATGAACTGGATCAGCTCGTGTTTCAAGATGGAACTGATGTTATGTTGTTGGTTTATGAAAGTAACAATGAAAAGTCACTTACTATTGCACCCAATTTCAATAAAGCTGCTCTTCGGTTCAAAGAACTTAATTTTCCTTCAATGAAAGTTTATAAAATCGACGCGGATAATGAACCTGTTCAGACTGTCATCGGACATTATGTTCTTCCTGCTGTGCTTTTTTTCCCTGCTTTTCATAAAAATAAACCTTATATTCAGTACACTGGTGAAGGAAAAGCGGTGCAACTCATGTTTTTTGCTCAGAAATACGCGGATATCAAGTTTCAGTTACCTGAACTTCCGCATCTTTCACCGGATCAGGTTGAAGCGTATTGGCAGCAAGTAGGGGAATTGCCCGAAGAAAGAAGGAATAAAGTTGCGAAGGCTAATGAAGAGAGAGACTGGAATGAGTATTTTTAAATAAGGGTGAAGTTTTTAGGGGTTTTTATGAATTTTTTTAGGATTGTTGCATAGAGTTGAATGTTTTGGTTTAGGAAGGATTGAAAATTCGAAGTGATAATTTGTTTCAGATATGAGTAGTTAGTAAGATTTAGTCTAATTGTTAAGCCTAGCAGTATAATTAACAAACATTTATGAATTTCAGCAAAATAATTGTATCTAATTCTCTATTTAAAAATGAAATTCACTAATAGGCTACTTAATGAAAGAAAAAAGCAGGAATAACATCTTTAAGACATTGATAAATTATTTCAATACTCAAACAACCCCTTGCTTTATAAACCTTGCTAGCTTATTAAGAGTATTAATAATGAAATGAATATTTGAATGATGTTTTTATTAAACTTATGATTAAGTCAACTGCAAGGTAAGTGGCTGGTTAGTCTGAAGAAGTTGCTCTAGGAGAGTCGTTTAGAATAACTGTGCATCTGAATCTTTATTAAAGAATTTGAGCATGAATTTATAATGACTTTTGAGTAATTTAGCCTAAAAAAAATTATTTCACAAATGAGCGATTTGTTCAATTAGTATCGAGGCATTCACTGTGAACTGAAACCCCGATATGAAGTACGCTTTTTTTAAATCTTTGTAGTTTCATTTGAAATCTTCATGAAAATAATTCAAGATTTATGATTATATAATAAGGAGAAGGTGATAGAATGGATAAGGATCTTGAAAATACTTAAATAGTCAATCAAGTGATACTTTAATAATATTTTTTTAAGAATGAAACAAATTATTAATTTTTTCCTTATTAACCATAAATTTGCTGAATTTATATAATATGATGAGAGCTGGAATAATTTATTAAATAAGGTGAAAGAAATTAAAGAGATTAATTCTTGGAAATAGCAATGAAAACTAAAGATATAAAAACTTATATCTATGAATATCTGAATAATCATTTTCCCATTTGTTTTTATTCATGCTAATCCGAGATCTTCAATCATTATCGTCTGCTTGATATACCTGAATCTTTGTTTATAGCTAGTCCATCTTGGATTATAACTGAAGTATTTCAAAGACATCTCTGCTTGTTTGGATTTTCGAATATGCCAATACTCTAAGTTGGAAAATTTTATAATTTCCTTCAAAATTAATATTTTTTTCATTATAAGGAGAGATTTGAAACTAACCTGAATATATGATAATTTTTATGGTATATAATAATCATCAAACCATCATATAATATAATATTATTTCTAGAAATC